>CAUYQG010086288.1:0-69341 GCA_963574415.1 Tarsius wallacei
CTAGTTTCTTCTTGACTCTCCTCAATTCTTTTTAATCTCTCCATTATTGTCTTGATATCTAGATTTGTAGTTTGAGACCAGTCATTCTGGGGGCTCTTCATTGTTTGCATTCTGAAGTCAGTTTTCTCAGTGTCTGCCTTCCCAGGGGTCTGGGAGAGACCATATTCTTCTTTTGGTTTTTCTTCATTTGTGTAGATTTCTCTCTCTCTCTCTCTCTTCCTTTCCTTCCCCTTCTTTAATTGTTTTTCAGTGGAGGTGGGGTTGCTTTTGCTTTGCTTGTGCAATCTCCTGATCTTCCTTATGAGGGTCCTCTGGCTTTGTTCATTTTTGAGGTTGGAGTGTGGGCTGCAGGCTGTACTTCTGGCAGTTTTGAGGTTTAATTGAGGGGGAAGGTGTGACTCAGAATCTGTATGCCAATTCCAGCATCCCCCTATCGGTGTATGAGCCCTCTGGAACCTATTTCCCACCGTCTTGCAATCTTTCTGTGCAGCAGAATGTAAGTCTGGTCCCTCAGCCTCCCAAGGTGTGGGATTACTTTGAGCTGCAACCTGAGATGTCTGCTGCTTAGTTCCCAGGGGAGTGGCTTTGTCTTCTGTTTAGTGACATTACCTTGGGAACCCAGGTGGAGGCTGCTTGTAGGTGGGCGGGGCCACGGGAGTCTCTGCCTTGAGGATGGCCGAAGTGATAGTTTCACTTTCGCGGATCCTTTTTCTCCACTCTTTGGATCCCTGGGCAATCGATTATGATGGTCTGTGGTAGCGTGGGCCTCCCGGGGATCAGCTGCACAGCTGGGCACTCTATTCAGGGCACCAGAGCTCCAGATTTCAGAGTTCCAAAGCTCCAGAGGGCAGGTGGTGAGCGGCAAAAGTGGCCCTGGGTTGCTCCCAGCATATTTCAGTCAGAAATGGAATCAGTTTCTCTGAGGGGCGGGTGCCCAGAGCCTCCCAGGGTGACCAGAGGCTCGGTCTGGGTATGATGTAGCCAGGGAGGGAGCTAAGACCCGAGATTTCCTACCCGCGAGGGAGCAGTCAGGGATGCAATAGCCAGCCCTGCATGGGACCGGGGGTCCCTGGGCCTCAGACCAATGCGTCTAGCTGTGGGGAAGGGGGTAGGGGAAGGAAAGCAAGAGTCTTTTGGGGGAACTCACATTCAGAGAATCTCACAGTTCCACCTATGCTTTCGCCATTTTAACCAGTAGCCCGACAGGGTCTTTCTATGTTGCCCAGGCTAGTCGCGAACTCCTGGGCTCCAGTGATCCTCCTGTCATAGCCTCCTGAGTAGCTAGGACTATAGGCACGTGCCACCATGCCTGGCTATTTATTTCTTTATTTTGCAAGGATGAGGTCTCAATTTGTTGCTCAGGCTGGATTCCCCAGATATTCTGAATATGACCACTGGCTAAATGATATAGACTTACAGGAACCAGTGTACAGAGCCTCTATAAATCCACCAGGAAAAGACTGACAGGCAATTTACAGGAGAGGAAATGCAAGTAGCCAGAAACTGCAATCTCACTGGCATGTAACGTTAAACACCAAGTGAATACTTTCCACCCAGAAGATGAGTGAAACATGACAAGTATGATACCCTCCAGTGTGGACGAGGACTGAGTGAAGCAGTACCAGGTTTGCTGGTTGAGATGAGAATGGCTCTACTTTTAAAAATATCTCTCTGAAAACGTTATACCTACATACCCTTTGCCTTGCGACCTTGCTTTTAAGTAATCGATCCTACTTCAATAATTGCATCCTGGATGTAAAATTATTTGTATAAGAATATTTCAAAATATTTTGAAACATTTTAAAAATGTATCTAAAAAATGGGACATATCCCAATGTATGTCCATATCACAAGTTCTTATCCACTCATCTCTAGATTACAACTAGGTTGTTTCCATATCTTGGCTGTCATCAATATGCTGCAATGAACACTGGAATTGATGGATATGTTAATTAACTTGACCGCATTCAACGTTTTACATTGCATACATTTGTTGAAACATCATGTTGTACACCTTAAACACATACATTTTTTCTTTGTTAACTCTATGCCAGTAAAACTGGGAAAAGGAGACCACAAGAGAGATCAATAAACAATGAAATCACTTTGTCTCTTGACAGTGGGCGGAGCAGAGCAGAGGTCGTGGGTGACCTTGACAATGGCCATTCTACTGAGGTTCTGGGAAAAATCTTGATGAGGTGGGTCAAGGCAGAAGAACGAATGGACAACAGCCTGTACTCACAGCCGTCATCTTTGTTGAGGTATCACACTATGGTTTTGAAATAAATTATTCTGGATGAGAATCAGGTAAAAGTTACAGGGCATCTTTTTGTATTATTTCTTAGAACTCCATGTGAATCTAGCTTATCTGAAATAAAAAGTTTCGTTTTAAGAACTGCCAGCAATCGGAAGTTTCACCCATAGCGACGGTTTAATTAATCAATGATATGACTTTCATACTATGGGACATTACACTGCTGCTTATTTCATTGATGCCAAATTCTCCCTTATTCTGATAATTTTCACTGTGCACTTTTGCAGAATATTCTTGCTTTCTGCACTCTCTTTTTCTCCACCCGGTGCATAGGCTTACCCTGGACCTCCTGTTTCTATGCAGCTCTCGTACCCAGATGGGCTTGCCTTCTCAGGACTGAATCCTCTGGATCAGCTCTGTAGAGAGTTGGCCACAGGTGAAACCAGGGAGCAGAGGAAGTGGGGAAGGCAGTCTGGACTGGACAGCTGAGGGGCGTCTAACAGATGCTTAGTCACAATATCCTCTGTGCTCCCACAATCCATCCTGGAGGATGCTGGCCCAAGTGGGTCTGGGGTCTATGGTACAGAGTGACTTGCTTAGGGACCCACTGCCAGCTGAAGTTTCACCCATTTGGAGTTGCTGGGGCAGTTTCATGTGTCTGCTCTTCAGCTTCCAAAATACCATGGCTCTCATCTCCACTGGCATTCTCTTTTTTCTTACAGTTTATGCACGTGAATCTCTTTACCATCATTGAAGAGGATGTTCTGACTGAAAAGGTAAACATGTGTGTCCAACCAGCCATCCTATCCTCAGGTCCTTGTGTCTGTGGGCTCGGGCTGCCATAACAAAGTACCACAGAGCAGATAGCTTCAGCAACAGAAAGTTGTTTTCTCCCCGTTCTGGAGGCTAGACATGGGTGATCAAGGTGTTGGCAAGGTTAGTGTTTCCTGAGGCCTCTCTCTGTGGCGTGCAGAAGGCCGCCTTCCTGCTGTGTCCTCACACGGCCTTTTCTCTGTGCGCATACCTCGTGCCTCTCTTTCTGGGTCCTTTCTCCTCTCTTATGAGGACACCAGTCATATTGGACTAAAGCCCACCCTGATGACCCCATTTTTTACTTAATGAACGCTTTAAGTGCTATATTTCCAAGTACTTAGTAAGCTCCTGTCCTTGTGTTTAAATCAAGGAGAAATTGACCAGGAGCAGTGGTTCATGCCTGTAATCCCAGCACTTTGAGAGGCTGAGGTGGGAGGATTGTAGGGTTCACATTCTGAGGTACTGGGGGTTGGGGCTTCGACATAC
The DNA here is from genome assembly GCA_963574415.1 of Tarsius wallacei. Taxonomy (NCBI): domain Eukaryota; kingdom Metazoa; phylum Chordata; class Mammalia; order Primates; family Tarsiidae; genus Tarsius; species Tarsius wallacei. The sequence continues at coordinate 3,554 of CAUYQG010086288.1, forward strand.
TAATTTTGGTGAGACCAGTTTGGCCTATAACAGCTTGTTAAAAAAATGGACGTAGAATAAAAACACTCTCGATTTCAAATCATGAAAGGTAGAGTCAAGACTACGACATGTTGCTTACAGCCCCTCTTCCAGTTACGTGTGAGTAATGAGCATTGACCACAGCGTACCACTGATTCTTCATCTTGGACTCGTGGCCAACAAAAACTTAAAAGCTCCCTCCTGGGCAGGCCTTTCTCCCGCCTTACAAATCCATGGATTTTGACTGCCGTCTATGCTAGGAAGAATCTGGATGCTGCAGAATAGAAAAGAAACTGTAGTCCTTCACAGAAAGAAATGGTCTATTTAGTGCTTTCATGGACTCATTCCCTCTTACTTTTCTAAAGAGTTATTTTAATTATCTAATTTTCCTTCTCAAAGAAGAATTTGAGAGTGAAAATGCAATTTGAATATTTTGGGTACAATAATAGGCCACATTTCTTAAGATGGAAGTAAAAACATGGTTTAAAGTCAGGATTTTTAAAATGTGGGGTATTAGATAATGATTTTTAAGGTGAAACTCTTAACTTTTTCCAAACTCCTCCACTTTACATTTATAATATGTAGTTCAAGTCAACAAATACTTGGGCCTTCAGAGTGACACCACACATTAATGCTTGCTGTGTTTGGGGGATTTACATGCCTTGATAGGTATGTCAATACATTAAGCTGTGAGGTAGCAAGTGTGTTTCTCCTAGATTGATTGATTGATTGGGTGATTTTATTTTATTTATTTTTTAGTTAGGGTCTCACTCTGTTGCCCAGGCTGGAGGGCAGTGTCATGATCACAGCTCATTACAGTTTTGATCTCTTGGGCTCAGGTGATCCTTCTTCCCCAACCTCCCAAATAGCTGGGACTACAGGTGTGTACCACCATGTCTGGCTAATTTATTTTTGTGTGTGTAGAGAGGAGGTCTTGCTATGGTGAGCAGACTGGTTTTGAACTCCTGCGCTCAAGCAATCCTCCCACCTCAGCCTTCCAAAGTGCTGGGATTTCAGGCATGAGCCACTGTACCTGGTCGATTTCTCCTCGATTTAAACACAGGGACAGGAGCTTGGGAAGTCCTATCGATTGCTCCAGATGTCTGGGCTGGCTGAAGCCGGGTCCACACCCATGTTCTTGATGCCTGCTATTCCTTCTCCACCCAGGATTCTGGACAGAATTCCTGGGGCTCACTCATAATGAAAATGCAGGGCCCTTGTTCATTACATTATCAAGAATGTCAAGGTGGCCACAGCAGTCATGAACCAAGTGCAGTGCCCTTGAGAGGGACTCTGTGAGGCAGCACAGGCCCACACCGTGAGGTCGGCCTTGCACCCACTGCCTGCAGGCACCCCACCAAACCTCAGGAATTGCCCTTCAGAAGTTTCTATACTTGCAGTCTAGATGACTTGCTTTTTTTTCTGGAAGTTCTGAGGATGAAGGTCCAGTCCCTGGGTCCTGCCTCCCAGCCTCATTTCTGGGTCTCAGTCCTCAGTATCTCCAGACACAGGTCATGCAGACTGGGGTCAGTGTCGCCTCAACTGGCTTCCCACATTAGTTCTCTGGTCCTTTCGCTAATAGAGGAGGTGCCCTGCAAATGCGGTGGGCCCAGGAATCTTCTTGAGTCTATGTTTGGTGTCCTGCTCTCCAAGCCCTGGGAAGGTTGGCTGGCCATCTAGAGGGGGGGTGTAGAAACTGCTGGGCTGGAGACGGGGGTTTGTGAGCAGTGCAGGGGTCAGGGCTATTGCAGGCCACGAGGCAGTGTGGTCTCAGCATCTGGCCACATTCACCTCTAGACACAGGATGGGATGTTCTGAATCTTCCCAGCCCCTCTGAGAACAGATGTGTGGTTGATAGCCACGTTTCCTTTTTCTTTCCTTGTTGTAAAGATGTGGGGTACAAGGCAGAATTAGGTACATAAATGGTCTACATGCAGGTTTGGGCCCCCAATTGGTGCTCCTTTCCCCTGGTTTAAGATCAGGTACCCTTAGTGACGTTATGTGTCCCCTCTCCCCTGGCAGTGTTCTGCTACCACTGACCCTGCTCTTGTAGTATTGTGATAAATGTCCAGGACTCTCTCATAAGTGAGAACACGTGGTACGCAGTTCTTTGTTTCTGTGATAGATCACTGAGTATGATGGCCTCCAGCTCCATCCAATTTGCTGAGAAGTCCATCCTTTTATCCTTCTTTATAGCTGTATAATACTCCATTGCTTATGTACCACATTTTCTTTATCCAGTCCACTTTCGATGGGCAGCACTGTTGGTTCCGTGTTTTTGCTATTGTGAATAGTGCTGCAATAAATATGCATGTGCAAATAAGAAAGCAAGCCCAGGGGATGTCCAACCTCACACCCGGGTCACTGATACCGTCAGAAGGGGTGGTGCCCTCCGTGGGAGATGGGGTGATGATGGGTTGTTGTGTTCATGTTAGGAATGGATTTGCAAACACACACACACAGAAGCGGGGTAAGCAAGAAGCTTTGGGAAGCAAAGAAGAGTCCATTCTCTAAATAGAGTGGGCAGAAATGGCCAGCAGAAAGCTACTGTCTCTGTATCCATCCACTGTTGAGCTCTAACTTCTTTTCTCGGAGGTATTAAGGAGTGGGATTTCCTAGAAGTGAGTGGTCGTAGGACTGGGTCTCTGTGACTTCTCCCTCACATTGGGTGTGGAAGCGTCGGGCCTTATAGGGTCATGCAGGGACTGACATGGCGTCAGGTGTATGATGGGAGTGGGAGGCTCCCCAGGGTAATTTTATGCTAACAGTATTACAGTGAAGCCTTAGGGTTGTCTTAGGTCAACCTTGGCTATTGATGTGCATGTTGGAATGTGGGGGCTGGGGGGGCCTCTAAGCTACTTCCTGCCTTGGTGTCCACCATAGCATCCTGAGTAGACAGACAACAGTGCTGCAGGTGTGTCTGACAAGGGCCCGGCAGTAAGTGTGAAGCTTCTTATAGCGAGGCTGCTTGCTTGGAAGTGTGGTTCTGTGCCAGCTGCTGCTGGCATCAATGAGCTTGGGGGTGTTTCTGCAAGCCTCAAGTTTTCCTAGCCTAACCGGCCTACTCCATCAACTCCACTGGGAAACTGGGAAGCTGCCCATTGTCTCCTCATCCTTCCTTTCACTGTGACCACCCGTCACATAGAGCTGGCCATGGGCATATGTGCATGCCTGTGTGTACCTGATGTTATCTCCCACTTACAGGAGAGAATGTGTGGTATTTGATTTTCGGATTCTACGTCAATTCGCTTAGAATAATGGCCTCCAGCTGCATCCATGTTGCTGCAAAAGACATATTTCATTCTTGTTTCATGGCTGCATAGTGTCTCATGGTACATATGTACCACATTTTCTTTATCCAGTTCACCCCTGATGCATGCCTAGGTTGGTTGCCTACCTTTGCATCCGATTACTTTTGAAAAAATAGTTTCTTTCTGTTTTTAAAGTGGGAGAGATTTTGCTGTTGTTTAACTTTTTAAAAAATTGTTTTTGGTTTGAAAAGCAAATGCAAGGAGATACAGAGGCAAACCATTTGGGATTTTCTCAATGTAGGCGCTTGATATTCGTATACATTATATTTTTATGTGGCTGTCTGTATTAAGTTAGGACCCAGATTTATTCCAGCAAGGTGAGCTGCATTCTTGTTTTTGTTTCTTTCATTTTGTTCCAGGTGAGACTTATTCTTAGAGTTTTTGCTCTCACCACATGCCCTGGGGGCTCTGAATCACTTTGAGTATATATAGGAGAGGAAAAAATGAAATTAGCTTTCAAAATATTTCAGATTATCAGGGTACGAGACAGAAGCTTCTCACTGAGCCAGGGCTCCCGGGTTCCTGACAGGGATGGAAAGAATGAGGCTATTGCCACAACACCTTTCATTAGCTTCTGCAGAGGTGGTCGAGGGGGAGAGTCCTGGAGGCCCACCAGGGGAGGCAGTGGGAGGGAAGGGAGGACAGGACAATGAAGAATGGGTTCTGCTCACTTCAAGCAAAAAGAGAGCCTGTCATTGCTTTGTTACTTATCTGCTCGAGCTCCAATATTCCATGTAAATTTAAAGTGAAGGACACAATAACTTGGGTGAAAATTCCCATGTCAGAATTCCAGAGATTAGGGCTCGTAATAATTTTTAAAGCCTATTTATATTTGGGAAAATGAAAAAAGATAAAAAGAGGGAGAAAAAAATTTGCATATAAATATATTACCAAGAGAAGTAAAAGGACATGAAAAAAAATCTTGACTAAGTAATTTGTGTTACTGTGAAATACATAGGGTTTATCGGTTTTATTTTCAAGAGATTGAATAAGAATTATTTTCTGCAATTCTCCTTTTTGAGTTTTCACATCAACATCTGAATATGTAATAGGGATTAATGTTAGATAACCATTGAAAGTGATAACCTTTCTTTTTAAGGTACTTGAATCAAAGCAGTAAGACGGCCTTGAGTACCTGCCACATGATCCCAAAGTCAATTTGAACTAACATTTCCAACTAACTTGTACATTGTGTTGGGTGTGAACCAAATGAGAAAAGTAAAACATGCAAGTACAAATATAGATGCTATATTTCAGAATATTCTTGCTTGGCTGTATAGCTTATAAAAATGTTCTGATTTTTCCATTACGTAAGTATAACTCTGGTAACTTATTATCAAGTTGTTGCCAAAACTTTCTGAAGAAAAAAATTTAAAAACCTCATCTTTGGATCACAGTGTCAAATTGTGTAGGTCAACGTCATACACAATTTGAGCAGGGAACATGCTCTGGTGAATACCTATTCATTTTGACTATGGTTTCAACTCTATCCTTTATCAAACTTCTTATTTAAATTGCCTTGTATATGTAGCATTTCTAGGCACAATTCTCTACACTCTCTTATTATATCTCCACAGCCAGTGGCTTAAGATTATCCTCTTTTGATAGAAGTGGAAAACAAACTCAGATCAATCAGGGAATCCCTCCTTCCTATGGTTAAGTGTGGTGTGTCCCTTTACGTTCATCCAAAATGAAAACATGGACAATTATAAACTAGAAAAATGTAAAACTGTGTTTTAAGGTAATAAGAATGCATCAAATTACGCCAGTGCCTGGAAGCTGACCTCCCAGAGTGATTTGGAAAGATGTCCTTCCTTGAAGCCTCTGGGTTCACCTGGCAGGCAGCCTGCTGCAGTATTTTGGGAGATAAACCCCCTGTCAAGCCCCTCCCTCCTCCCAACTCCCTGCTGACTTATACCTGGTTCATTGTAACTGCGTCCATGTGTCCTGTTCAACCTTGCCACACATTCCTCAGCTCTTAAACTTGTCTTTCCTTGTGACAGGAGCCTATTCAAGTTGCTGTCAGTTGCTCTCAACTTCTTATCGTAGAAAGCCTACCTCACTTGTGACGTCCTCATCTTGTGATGTCCTCTGAAATTCCTTCACCCAAGCCCCCTTCTCTACTCGAGATTTTCCAGGATTATCAGATTGGGCCATGACTGTAAACACAGGGACTGTAAAAACAGAGGAAAGAGGGGAAGAGGCATCAATGAGCAAAGGAAGCAGAGGTTGAAGTGATGCAGCCGGGAGCTGAGCCATGCAGGCAGCCTCTAAAAGCCAGACGAGGCAAGGACCCAGAGTCTCCCATCGTCCCCAGAAAGAAACTTGATCTCAGTCACTCAGATTTACTTTGGACGTTGGTCTTCCATAATTCTAAGATAACCTACGAAGCTTGTGGTGATTTTTTACAGTAGCTGTAGGAAACAAATTCACGACTCAAAGGCAGAATTCTCAACTCAGAGACGACTACTCTTGCTCTTTGTTGACACCCACTTAGGAGATGCTGCGTTTTCTGAACTCAAATGGTTTGGCTCCAGTTTGCTTTGTGTTTGCATCTCTCAGAATATTTATTTGTTCTGAAATTCAGTACTATTTGGCTTTCTGGCCAAGTTCAGGTTTTACTTAATCTCTCCCATCAAACAGCCTCTGTACATCCAACAATGTCTACCCTAGGTTTCTAATCCAGCGATTGGACAGAACCTCTCCTCCCTCCTTCTTTGGGCACATGGTGGTCCCATCAGCCACATGCAATCTTACAATCTTTTACCTTGTCAATAGCTCATTTTACTTCCCAAATTGTCCTTTCTGCTCTTCAAGGCAAAATCCTTCTGTTAGGATAAAAACAATGGCAGTAGCCTCAGACCCAATGACATCCTGGTTTGTGCCCATTTTTAGTTTGTGCCCTTGTGTGGAACATTCCTTTTCTGCTGCTTCTCACTAAATGCTTTCATAAGGTATCTAGTAATCTCACTGGGCAGGCCCTTTGTTAAAGCTCTTTCAGTTTGGGTTTGCCTAATTTTTTCTCGTGGTTAGATTGAGGCTCCGCATTTTTGGCAAGGAGGGTCCAGAAGTGATAGTGATACACCACTTGACACTCCATCTCAAGGAGCCTCATTTATGTGTGTGTGTGTGTGTGTGTGTGTGTGTGTGAGAGAGAGAGAGAGAGAGAGAGAGAGAGACAGAGAAACAGAGACAGAGACAGAGACAGAGACAGAGAGAGATGTTCTTGTCAGGAGAGGTAAATATACCTGTCCTGTTATCTGGGAACTTGGGAAGGAAGAAAGAAATGAGATCTGGGACATGGGAATGGGCTGCAGCCCCACAACCTTGTCCAATCCCAAAGCTCAGGGGATGCTTGACTGGGGATAAGAATCCTTTTGCTTTTCAATGACTTGCATCTAAATACCTTTGTCTTTAAATAATTTTTCTGTTTCCAGTTCTCTCCTGAACCCCCTGATTTTTTTTCCTTGAGTTTTCCCTTATTGAAGGCCTCTGATTTCTTTTTTAATACGTCTCAAAACTTTCCAGGTCTTATTTTAAACCCCTGTTCCCATCACCTTCCCTAGTGGTCAGGTGAAGTGGAGAAGCTGTGAGATCCCTTTGAGCTCAGACATTGTGTCCTTCATTTGTTGAGGTCATGGAGACAAGTAAGCTCCAGACACACACCATTGATAAACATACTCTTACTGACTCCACTTTACTGTATTTACATTCCATTGTATAGCATGGACAATTCACCTTATCCTTGACACTCTTGAGTCACTGGTATTGTCCTTAACCAATATGAGTATGAAAATACATTGAAGATCCTGTGAGCCAAAACACCAACCAAAAACCTTTCCTCTGTGGAATAATTGACTCTTTGCATTGTGATGTCCATGATGATGTTTATAAATTCATGGTTGACAATTCGGAAATGAAAAGCTATGATCTTTTCAGATCCTCTAGAGGCAGAAAACAGAGCAGATTGCCAGTCATCGAAAGCCAGTGTAGGTCTTCCTTGCCTCCTGCACCGAAGGGACAAAAGCCAGACACAACTTGTCAGTCCACAAGTTGTCAGTTTTCTGCCCCAACCATGACAAGGCAATAAGTGGGGAGATTAAGAGAGCATGGGGGGGGTGGTTCAGAGCAGTTTCTAGTTTGTGAAAGATCTGAAGGAGAAAGGCGCTGTCTGGATTCCGTGCCATCATCACTAAGGAATGGTGTCTTAGAAAAGGGTTGCAGTGCCTTGCTTTTGCTGTTATCTTGGGAATAAACATTTCTTGTTAGGAAAAAAAACAGAGGTAGGACAGGTAAACTTGTGTCCACAGAATGTGGAAGGACAGGCATGTGGATTTTGACATAAGTAAACCATATAAATACCATCTTTAGTTGGAAGGAGTGGCAGGCAGAATCATGCCTTCCCCGAAAAGATGTTCACACCCTAATCCTTGGAACCCGTGAATATGCTACCTCACAGATGGCGATGGAATTAAGGCTACAGACCTTAAAATGGAGAGATCATCCTGGATTATCTGAGAGGGCTCAGTGTAATGATGTGAGCCCTTAAACGTGGCAGAGGGAGGCAGAATTGTCAGAAGGATGAAACAGCAGAAGGATGAAACAGCCTGAGAGATTCAACCCACCGTTGCTGGCTGTGAAGATGGAGGAGAAGGCTGGGAGCCAAAAAACGCAGATGGCCTCTGAGAGCCAGGAACAGCCCTATGCTGGCAGCCAGTGAGGACACGGGACCTCAGTCCTATCACAGGGAACTTGATTCTGCCCTCTCACCAGGAGGAACAGAAAACAGGTTCTTCCCTACAGCCTCCAGGGAGGAACACAGCCCTGTTGACATTTTGATTTTAGTCAGGTGAGAGAGACCCGTGCCAGAACTCCGACCTCCATAACTGTGTAAGATGGCAAAATTATGTTGCCTTAAGTTGCTAAGTTTGTGGTTAATTTGAGACACAGCACAATCACCGCTCAGGGGTCCACAGGAAAGCATCGTGTGTACAATAAAGCATGTGTGCACATGCAGAGATAAAGGGAAAGACTTGACATTTCATGCACAATTGTCTGTTCCAAGATGATCCAGAAGGTGTGAATTCATGGGCTTTGTCACAGCTGTTTGCTAACACAAAATCGAAGTTGTTGGAGATTGAATCTTTGAGTAAACAATGCTGCTACAGTCAACTGACCATACTATGAGAAATAACCTCTGCTTGGGCCAAGAATTAATAGCTTGTCTTACTGTTTTCTTTCATTATTTCTCTATTTACCTGTTTAGTTTTTTTCCAATAAACATGCTGTTTTGGAATAACAATGTAACCATTTTTCGTACCCTGCCTTGTGTGGTGCAGCAAACGCCGAAAATCTGAAAAACATTTTTCTCTCTCTTTTCAGCGACAGCTCTCTGAATTGCTAAATTGCTACCATTTTTCCAGACCCAGTAGGACCTCCAGGTCTTATTGAGTGTCTGCCATGAACTCTTGATTTCCTAGGTAATCTTCCCACTAGTGTGTGTGTTTCTTCTCTCTATACTTATTGTCTGACATGCAGCAGGATGACTTATTTCACAGAGATACTGGATATTTTTGTGGCCACAGAAAACTATCATCTTCAAAGATAGCCAAGGGCAGATCCAGAAAGTCCCTTAAGGAGGCACTTGGGAGAGATTTTCATCCCCTAAAACCAGACCTAGATTAAATTTTGGGGGTCCCTGTGCTCTTGAAAACCCTCCCCCAATATTTTGGGCTCCCATGACCTTTCTATGCCCAGCTCCCTCCTGATGCCTGTGGCCTTCACCTTGTGACACTGGAAAGGTTCTGACACCTTTTTAACTTAAACTCCAGCCATGCAATCATGATCAATGTATACAGCATTTGAAAACTATTGGCTTTAACTCCTAACAAATAGAAATCTCTTATTGAAGGGTAACCAGAGTGCCCATGACCACAGTAGCCCAGAGGGACCAATGGCTTTACTGTGACCACTTACTCAATTTCGAGAACTTTCCTCCAACCTAATGAAACTTTCTAGTTCCATGCAGAATTTCCTCCCCCAAGGGTCCTGGACATCCCTCTGGGATACCTTGCAAGTTTCACAGGACAAGGTGCTGTTGCATGTACTCATTTCTGCCAGGTGCTGGAGTGGATGGGTCTACCTCAAACACTGTAGTTTCTGGCCAGGGGTCACAGCTCCTCTGTCTGGCACTGCAGTCCTGTTGCTGCTGACAGTGGAGACTTAGAGCTCGTGAAGCTTCACGTGCTGTGTCATGAAGTGCAGGGATAAGACCTCCAGGCTCTTCACGAAGGATGTCCTGTCAGATGGGTCCCCGACAATGAAGTTTGCATGCCACCCTTTTGCAGTGATCTCAGCAATACAGATTTCAGTTTTCCATGGCAATTTCTGTTCTCCTTAGAGCTCAGAGCCACCTCTAACATAATGTGGGAGATGCTTTGTCCTGCTTAGAATTTTCCACCTCTTCTGAGAAATCGAGGTTTTGTCCCTGGTTCCATCTTGTGGCTCTCCTTATCTTTGTCTTGTCAAATAAGGACTTGATCTATCTCTGTACCTGCCTAGACATAGCTTAAACTCGCTTGCGAGCTTTCTTGGTGTGGGAGTGGGGGAATGGAGAATAATGCACGTAGCCTGCAACTGTAAAATGGATCAAATCCATGAACTCATTAATTTGCAAATAGGTGATAACACCCAGTCAGTGTCTTCCCCATCTCCGAACATGAGGAGACGCACGCGACGGTTCCCCTCTGTTTCTCACCCACATCGTCAGAATTCTTCACCTCCTTGGCAGCAGGTAGCATATTCGAATATGGTTGATCGGGTTTCCACGGGTTGGACCCTCAGGGGCAGGGTGATGGTTTGCTTACTTCTAGTATATTAAGCCCGACCTGGCATATAACACACAGCAGATGCTTAGTGAATGTTTTCAAATACATTTTGCATGAAATATTAGGCCAGATCAATTGACTAGAGATGAAGTTATGCTATTTTGTTACTCCTCTTCTGGGGGTTCATTTGACTTCATTCTTTCCCTATTTTTCATTGCATGTAGTTACCCTAAGGAGTTTATCTCTGGCTCTTTGTGTCAACTCTTATGGCTCCAATTTCATAAACTTTATTAAAAATGAGTAGGCTTTATTTTTTTAGGGTCATGTTAAGTTTACAGAAACACTAACCAGAAAGCAAAGAGAGTTCCCCTGTACCCCTCTCTACCCCACCCTATTATTTACATCTTGCATGGGTAACTGATTAACCAATACTGATGCATCATGTAATTATAGTCCATGGTCTACATTAGGGTTCAGTCTTGTGCTGCTCACTCTGTGGGTCTTGGCAAATATAGAATGGCACATATTCATCATTTTAGTATCATATGCTGCCCTAAAAATCCTCTGTACTCTGTCTTCTCATGCCTTCCTTTTCCCCAGCCCCTGGCAAACATGTATCTTTCTGCTGTCTCCATAGTTTTGCCTTTCTCAGAGAGTTATATATATTGGAATTATACAGCATGTAACCTCTTCAGACATGCTTCTGTTACTTGATAATAGGCATTTACGGTCACTCTATGTCTTTCTGTGGCCTGATAGCTTATTTCTTTTTCTGACTAAATACTCTTTCTTTTATGGTGGTACCGGGTTGTCTATCTCTTCTCCTATAGAAGGATGTCATGGTTGTTTCCAAATTGTGGTAATTATGAATAAAATGAGCTATTTTTGAATGGCGGATTGGAGAGAGAAGAAGCACAAATACATGTTCAAGCCAAGAAAGAAATGAACAAATTTCTAGGGTGATATACATAATAAAGTCTTCTATATCTTTGTTTTAGTGGTTATTTTGATTGTGATTTCTGTTTTCTGTCATATAAAAGCTCTTCTAAGTTTACACTATTGTTGCTTGACATTTTCATAGACCTTGCTGTATAACTTATAACATTATACAGTTACCCTTAGAAAGATTAAGCCTTTAAAAAACCCTTATAACGATAGAAACACTTGTGTGCATATGAGAATTTTGATATGTGGTGCATACGAAATATGAGGGAGAGACCCCTCAAGAACTGGAATTATCTTTTGGAAGGTAGGGCCCTTGTAGTACACTCAGAATTTGTTCCTCAGATCAAATAGTCAACCAAAGTTTTTATCTGGAAGTTTTGAGAGGGTTGCATCGCGAATTGAAGAAGAAACATCCTGAGTTGTGGCAAACAGGTGATTGGTTCTTCTACCCTGACAACGCAACTGCCCACACTGTGTTGAGTTTTCAGTAGTTTTTGACCAAAATGGCATGACTCCCGTGCCCCACCCTCCCTATTCACCCTCCCTAATTTGCCTGAGTGACTTTTTTTGTTTGTTTGTTTCTTCGATGAAAAAAGTCCTCAAAGGGAAAGGTTTTACTGTTGTAGAAGAGGTGAAACAAAAAAACAGCAGAAGCACTAAAAGGCATGACAATTGACAAGTTCAAAAGCTGTTTTGATCAGTGGAAAAAGCATCTCAATAGGTGTGTTGCATCAAACGGAGAGTACTTGGAAGGTGACTGAAGTTTGAACATGTTAGAATAAATATCCACTTTTTAATACATAAATTTTGGGAGTTTTTGCTCCTCCTTCATAAACTGGTTCTCTCTGAGTCTTTTGACAAGGATTCCACCCATAGCTGGAGTTGTGTCTTCTCAGGTGCTTCTTCTTTGTTCCACTTAATGAAATGTCTACATGGTGTCACATCAGCTCAATCCTTACAGGGAGAAATGGGGACTTCTGTGATGAGGAGGGAGCATGCGGACAGCCCCATCTAAGCATCTGGCTAGAACTTCAGACCCCATTCCTGGGAATCTGCATGACCCACTGTTTCCTGGATTTGAATGAGGGAAGAAAGGAACTCTAAATTGTTTAGGTCAACAGTTTAGTCAAATGCATATGACATTTATTTGTCATTTGAGTTGCTACCAACCAGGGATTCCACGAACGGTTGGTTTTCTTTATCCTGCACGCCAGTCTGGTCCAGTGTTAGGAACTAACTCATATGTGATCCTTGGGGTCCCCTATCCCCAGTTGCTATGGGGATGTATCACCTCCATCAACCTAACCACTTCAGCCTAAACCACAGTCAGCAGGAAGTGAGGCACGTTTTAGCCAAAACAACTCTGAGCAACACGGGAGTATTTTCAAAGGAGACTAGAAAATAAACTGGTCTAAATCGGAGAAACGCTAAAAGGAAGGAATGAACTTAGAATATTTTATTTTCAAAATTTTAAGCTTGAAGAAGTTAAGATTGACTCTGGGCGTATTTGTACCATGAGAAAAGTATATCTTTTGAGATCTATTTGTCAGTGCCAGAAGGTGGTCATTTATAATACGGTCTGTGCTGAGATGAGTTGATGGCAACTGAACACTTTCCAGAAGACTTGAGGGTGAGTGACATGTCCCATCTTTCAAGATGAGTCAGTGTGGTGCGGGGAGTCAGCTCTTTAATGGCCTAATCCTCCCTTGGCGAGGCGCACACTTGGCATACCTTGGGGTCCCTTACATTTGAAACTGGCTGCTCTGAAGAAACGAAATCCATTTGGGACAGCAGATGACTGTGGGGAAAGAATGAAATTAACTAAATCACAAACTCGTAGTGGATTCCTATAACTGTCATGAAACTAAATAAGACACTCCATGGATTTTACATATTTCAGAAACAAGAGCTTTACAGGAATATTTAAATAATCCAGTGGTTGAGGGAGATTTGTTTTACTTAGGGGTGGATGTATGAAATGCATCTGTTCTTCACTTTAAGAAAGAGACCCAAGTAGATACAATCATAATCAATTAGGAGTTAACTAGTCACCCAGTTTTTATGGGCTCTATAGGGCATATCACCACTTTGAGTACTGGAGTCATTATTATGCTAAGTAACTACAATAGTTCTAAAATGTTGCTACTTTGGAAATTCCATCAGATATTGGAAAGCAGAGCACACTGGATGTTACCAAGTAGGCAGAATATGCAGATGGCACATACTGTGAAGATGGCATGTTGGCCTGCATAGGATGGCCCTGGGTACCAGATTACAGCTGAAGGATGTCACATGGTGCCCACTGCTTCTGCCTCCTTTAAGAGATTTAATAATAAAAGGAGAAGAAAAATGCGGGTCATCAGAGTCACTTCTTGTCATCAATATTTCCAAATCCTGACTTGTAAAAGCAAGGGGCAGCCCGTCGGAAGGCGCTCAGACTGGCCCTCCAGGGCTGGCATCCCGCGTCAGTCGTCATGCATAAGCTTCCAGGGGTAATTGTGTAGCTTTTGTGGGTCCCAGGCTACAAGAAGTCACCTGCAACTCTTCATGTTCCATTTTGGAGACCTCAAAAATTGCTGATTCCAATTATTGTCCAAGGAGGATTTTATTTTTTTCTGAGATGGAAGCCGTGCCTGGTTTTGCTCACACAGTCACCCGTCATTTCCAAGACAGACACCAAAATTGCACTTGACATCCAGAGGATGGCTGCTGCAACTCACCTGAATAATTCTGTCATCCTCTACAACTTTGTTTTCTCTTCTGTCCTTGTGGGTTAGATATGTCATATGCTATTCTATCGTCAGGAGATTTTTCTCCAATGAAAGGAGAGAGGGACTACCTATATTTGGATGAATCTACTTGAAACAAAACAGAACATAATTGTTGGATGGTTGCTCAGACTTGCATTTCTTTAGAAGGAGTGTCACTAGAATCTCAGCTCACAAAGTCCTAATCAACTCATCATGGGAAACAATGGTAGATAGAGGGCTGCCCTTGTTAACTGGTTTCTGGAGTCCTGACATTGGAAGACAGTTCTCGGGGGGCCCAGGAGGCTTCTCACACTTGATTTCCTGAAAGTGTGAGCCATTTTACTACATCGAGATCCCTCTCTCTCTGGGAATAGTTCTATTTTCTTTAGAAACCCAGAGTCCAATATAGGGGACTCAAGTTCACCTTAAACGCCACTTTTCATTCTAAGCAATTTTCTGGAAATCGGCGTAAATGAATCTACTTTGCAAATTCAAACCCTGCCTTTTTTCTTCTGTAATCCATCCCTTCACTGCCTAGAAGTGATACCATGTTCTGTACTTTTTAGTCAGATTTGGGTTTATCACAGTCTAATACTTTGGTTTTATTGGTCTGTTTCCGCACCACATTTAGCCATGGCCTTGGAAAGGTCACACTCATGGCTATACTTCTCTGGTGGGTCACAGTCACTGCCGCCTAATGAATTGGCTTCTGCTCTAGGATGTGTAAAATGTACCCCAGGCATAAGTGCCGTGAGAATCCTTGATGTACCACAGAGGAAGATGTGTTTCCCTGAGGAACTGAATCCACCTGGGTCCAGCTCAGAAAGCTGAGATCACACCAGGTATTCCAAACAGAGCGGGACACTAATAATTGTTTACACAGATGTGAAAGCCTAAAAGGGCAAAAAACAAAATTTCAGATATTAGTATATATTGGAAGCACCTAATACCCCCAAGCTTTAGGTGAACCGTGCATCAGGAACTGAAGGAATAAACTAACGCCTCTCTGCAGTTGGGCATTAAAGTGGGATTACTAACTTTGAAGGTCAGAGGGGGATCTCGAAAAGGCTGACATCCAGATTTCTCAATGGGGCAACAAAGAGACAGCTAGTGCTTAGAGGTGAGAGTGAGTCACTGTGTGGTTGGACCTACGGAGAACTGTGCTGTAGAGCTCATGCTGGGAGTTCATGCCAAAGGAAAGGAGAGCCTTGAATCATAGCTGTGTGTGTGTGTGTGTGTGTGTGTGTGTGTGTGTGTGTGGTAGAGGGTGGGACAGTGAGATTGGTGTTGGTGGAAAGGACTGCTTAGAGGAGCTGGACCCAGGAAAAAAGGACTTTTTCCCTTCCAATCATCTTCCAACGTCTTCGTCTCCAGAACCTAACAGGAAATGGGTCAGAATGTGTGAGCAATGGTTTCAGAGCTGCAGTTCCAGCATCACATGGTCCAGGAGCTGAGAAACAGCAGTGAATGACTGGCTGTCCACCCCTTGGGTTACTCAGCTTCCCTGTATACCCTCCTACCTGTATTTAAATCCCTTTCCATCTTAGCAGCTATAGTCTTATGGCTTAGAAAATGTAACTGTGCTTCATAAAGATGAAGATGGTTTCACCTACAAGAGGACTGACTCAAAGCCCCAAAAGTCACCATGTCTACCTCTGGTGCTGTTGATTTCTCTGCTAGCTCTGTCAAAATCCTATATGAACATTCTGCAGCCCAAAGAGTACATTGGTGAATTTCATCACTACCGACAGTTCTTATATAAAATATAGGGGAAAAGGGAAAGGAAAAGAAATTAGTTAATATATGTGAGTTATAACAAGTTAGAAGGAAATGTGCATAGTTGTTAAAATCCTTGCTTCTGTAATTGTAGCATAGAGACAAACTAGTTCCAACTCACCATCCTCTATTCTCAGGCAGCTCCACACTACTCAGGATAATTTTTCTGGGTGACCCAAAGCTTTATTTTTTAAGTGACCCAAGCCTTTTTTTTTTTAAGTGATTCTGTCTTTCCACTTAGGATGCTATAGTCTTTTATATTTACATTTACCATAGGAAGTGAGACTACAAAAAAGAACCCCTGAGAATTCCCTAGGTTCTAAGCATTGTGCCCCCACAGCATCATCAAATCCTTCCATTTTCAAATACAGAGCAAACACAGAGTCATGGGTTACTCTCATGCCATGATCTTAACTTTGATTTTGTGGAATCATTGCCATGTGGCCTGGAATCATTCCTGTTTGGAGCACTGTAAACCAATTTTATGTGTCAACTTGACCAGGCTGTGAGGTGCCCATACATTGGATGAAACATTATTTTGGGTGTGTCTGTGAAGGTGTTTCTGGATAAGATTAGCATTTGAATGGGTAGACAGAGTAAAGAACATTGCCCTCCCTAATGTGGGTAGACCTCATCCAATTAAATCAAGACTTGAATTGGAGAAAAAGGCTGAATGAGAGAAAATTCCTTCTGCCTGATGCTTTGAGCTGGGGCATCAGTCTTTTTTCAGGCCTCTGAGTGCAAACTGAGATATGGTCTCTTCTTGGGTCTTGAGCCTGTTGGCTTTTCAATGAAGACTTACACTGATGGCTTTTCTAGTTCTCAGGCCTTGAGACTCACCCTAGATTTTACACAATAAGATTTCCTGATGCTGCAGCCTGCCAACTGCAGATCTTAGGATCTGACAGTCTCCATAATCATGTGAGCCAATACCTTATAATAAATCTCTCTGTCTCGAAGTCTGTCTCTCTCTTTCTCTCTCTCTCCACACACATACCACTCTATTGGCTCTGTTCCTATGGAGAGCCCTGATTAACATAGGAACCGGGACCCAGGATTGGGATTAAGTTAGGCAAAAAAATTTCAGGCACAAAATTTAAGATGTACCCAAAAAACTTTAATCAAAGCAAATAATATATATATATATATATTTGAGTTGGAGTCCCACTCTGTCGCCCAGACTGGAGTGCAGTGGCTGCTCCCAGTCACCGCAGCCTCGACCTGCTGGGTTCCGGCGATCCTTCCACCTCAGCCTTCCAAATAGCTGGAACTACAGGCACACACTACCACACCCAGCTAATTTTTTCATTTATTGTAGAGATAAGGTCTCACCAAGTTGCCCAGGCGGGTCTCGAACCCGCGGGCTCAGGCAATCCACTCACCTCAGCCTCACAAGGCACAGGATTACAGGCTGAGCCACCGAGCCCAGCTTGCAAATAATATTTTAATGCAACATTTAAAAAATCAAAATCAATGCAAAAGATCTATAATGAGCAAAATAGTGCAATCTTAAATAAAGATAAGATTCAGCATAAACCAATGTAAATTAGAACCTGAGGCAGGAGAAATTTTTGTCCTTATACATGTTTTTTTGTACTTTGTTTTAATGGCTGTTATTTCCCATAGTACTAAAACAGTTGAAAAATTATTAAGAAATTGAAATTAGTTTTATTGAAACTTACAACATAAAGTTTAAACATTTTATTTATCCCCAAAGCAGAATTTATGGTAATGTTGCTTTCTTGGTTTTCATGGAAGTAAACTTATTAATAATATTTTTCAAATCAACTTTGCTTATCTCATTTTCAACTATGAAAATGACTATGTTTGGCGATTTTACTTCTACATATGACGATCTTAAATAAAGTTTAAACAATTTCAGTTTATTGATCCTGTTTTTATTTAAACATGGTTCATTAGCGATGTTCTGCATTAATTCCAATTTTAAAAATTACATTAAAATATTATTTATCTTGATTACAGAATTTTTGATGTCGGTTAAAGTTTACGCTTGAGGCAAATATCTCTCGTCCCTTAGCCTAAATCTAGCCCTCCAAAGACTCCTAATTCAGTGGGGCTTATAGAGAGTAGGACAGAAAGACAATGTTTTGCAAGCACGTTATTACTTGTAATAGTGAGAGAGAAGTGTGAAAGGAGCATCTCCAATTTTCAGCCCTTTAATTTCTAGAACTCTCTGTCTATAAGGCAATCTGTACCATATAACGTCCACCAGTTTAAAGGTCATATTGCTCCTTGCAAAACTGTACCCCAAAATTTTAAAGTATCACTTACATTTCCTAACTAGAACCATAACTGAAGATCATTAGTAAGTCATTTTGACATTTTATCTGGTCAACTTCTTCTCAAGGATGGGTTATGCGTTAAAACCTGAGAATTCCATGGGTCTGAATTCATTGTTGTGTGCCATTTGCTGTGGTGTTTGCTGTCTTATTAGAAACCATGATGGTAAGATAGCATGATGGTGAATTGGGCATTCTACCCACTCACAGACATTTTTGCTGGCAGAAAAACGGACCAGAAAAGAAAATCCATATCCAAAATACGTGTCTTTTCTAGAGAGGACAAATCAGTGACCTTTCCACAATGGAAACACTTTACATAATCAACTTGGAAGAAAGTGCTTGGATGGTCCCCTCAGAATAATGATCTTGTTAGGGCACAGAACTATTGACAGGATGGAGTCCAGTAGTGACAAGAGCCAGATCTGTGTTGGTGGGAGAATCCCGTGTTGTTGAGCCCATGCATTGCCTCATGCCAGATGTCATGCCATTTTGTTTGGTACTGGTGGCTGAGGAAGAATGACTAACTGACAGCTCATCTTGCCCTCCCGCTTTTGATAGCCTCCTCTGCAAGATGTCGTCTGGCAGGCATTCACATGTGTTGTAAACATCTTCACAGCCTATGTCTACCCTGAAAAATCCTTCTATTACCCGTTACCCAGTCTGTCAACCTTGAAAGACTGTTCATTCCATGTTCCTGACAAACCAACCAACCCATAGGCCATAGCTTGTAAATTAGTATAAAGATGTTTTTCTTCTTTCTTTTCCACTTCTTAATACAAAATGTGGACAACAAATTCTGTTGTTCTAAATTCTGATTACCAGGAGGATTTTCTTTCACTCTTGTCATTTACGAACTTCCCTGTGTGATGCCATAATGTTGTAGCCGTCAACCACTGATTGGGGTCACCATATTGTAAAAAATAATATCTATATACCAAACCTGAGTATTATTTATTTTTATTTTTTTTTCTCAGTCATCTAGTTCCCTAGTTCATAGGGAACTCTGTGTGAGGTCTTATGTGTGAAATGAGGGAAAGCAGAGAAGAGAAGAAAGGAGTTCCATGAGATTTGTGCCAAATGGTCAAGCAACATGTGCTTTTAGGACTTGATCGAGCCCTGTATCTTACATGCATTTCTACTTGATGATGGATTTTCTGTTGCTCACACCCAAACCTATGGCTTGAAGACCATGAGGGTTCCGTAACAAGCTGGGAGATGTATCTCAAAAGCAGAATATGTCACTGAAATTTTGTTCCAGAAACCTAAGGTTCAGTGCTGTGATTCATTTGCTGGTGGTATATCATAGTTTCTATTTGGAAGCCCTATTTTCTGCAGATTCTTTGAGAGGCACTGGAGCTGCTGGTTTGTAAGACTCATGCAGAATAGCAGTGAGGCCACAAAAGAATAAAAATGATGAATTACAGGGCAACCCAAACTGTCACCACTTTACCTAAACAAACTTAAACATATTTTTGACAATCCTTCACTGATTCCTCTACAATATAGATAATTTAAAATGTCAGTTACCTAGTTATTTAGCACTTAATGAGCTCATTAGATTTGTATTTGTTTGCAGTATGTGATGATACCATACAGACCAAGATGCAAATCATGTTTTCTTTCTACACTGAAATGAACATGCAATGTGACGTTAATAAATAATACAATATTACATTAAACATGCATAATTAATACAAACGACTTTGCAAAAGAAAATGTACAAATGAGACAATAATCAAGCAAAGTTATTTGCACTGAATAAATAAATTGCTTGAGCAGGGTTTGGTGTGAAAAGGGCTAAGTTTCTAGTCCCTATTGCTGTTTGGTTTAGGCAAGAGTAAGCAGGTGAAGGAGAGAGTAACCATGACTGAGGCTTGTTCATGTCTGGATTCACAGAAATGGTAAGGGCTCTCTCTTCTTCATATGTAACATCCCAGAAATGAATAATCTTGAATTATGTGCAATGCAATAGGCAAAACAATATTGAAAAGAAAGAGAGAGAGAAGAAGAAGAAGAAGAAGAAGAAGAAGAAGAAGAAGAAGAGGAAGAAGAAGAAGAGGAGAAAGAAAGAGAAAAAGAGATAGAAAGAGGAAGGAAGGATGGAGGGAGGGAGGGAGGGAGGGAGGAAGGAAGGAGGGAAGGAGGGAGGGAGGGAGGGAGGGAGGAAGGAAGGAAGGAAGGAAGGAAGTGTGTTAGTTTGCCAGGGTTGACATAACAAACATCATAAACTGAGTTATGAAACAACACCAATTTATAATCTCACAGTTCTGAAGGCGACAGGTCTGAAATCAAAGTGTCAGCAGTGTTGTCTCCTTTTGAGGGCTGCAAGGGAGACTTCGTTCTTACCTCTCTCCTAACTTATGATGGTCTCAGGGCAACCTTTGGAATTCTATAGCTCGGTTGATGTAACTCTGATCTTCACATGGTGTTCCTCTATATGAGTGTCTGTCGTTGCTTCCAAATTTCCTTCTTATAAGGACACTGGTCATGCTGTAACCAGGCCCATCCTAAAGACCTCCTCTTAACTCTATCATCTGCAAAGACCCTATTCCCAAATACTCACAGTTATGGGGATTTAACATCTGTTGAGGGACACGATTCAACACATAGCAGAATGGGTTGACATAATCTTTGCTTGTGAATGTACAGCCCCTGAAAACACAGCTGTGATTGAAATTGTATTTTTAATGTGATGTTTCTGCTTAAGCGTGGTCAGACTCATTTGTCATGGCAATCATTTTTCTGTATTCTTTAACTTTTGTCCTGAAGCATTTGTCCTGAAGTATTTGTGACTTCCCTTCTTCCTCTCCCCTTACCCTCTAAAGAGGTTGGCATCATGGCCAATGAGTTCCCAGTGATAAATTCTTTGCCATGTAATGATACCTGTGCTTAAGCACTTTCACTATCCATTTCACTACCTTCAGCCTCCCTAGGAAAATCTGAGAACACATGCTTTATTTCTATATCTTTTCTAAGGTTAGAAATGTCCAAAAAATGAGAGATCCATTATTTATATACACCATTATTATTATTATTATTATTATTTTTACTATTATTTGAGTTGGGGGTCTCACCCTATTGTTCCGGTTAGAGTGCAATGGCATGATCCCAGTTTACTGCAACCTTGGCCTTCTGGGCTCACATGATCCTCTTGCCTTAGCCTCTTGAGTAGTTGGGACTACAGGCACATGTCACCAAGTCTGGCTGATTTTTTGTTTTGAGACAAAGTCTCACTATGTTGGCCAGGCTGGTCTTGAACTCCTGGGCTCAAGCAATCCTCTCACCTTGGCCTTCTAAAGTGTTGGGATTACAGGCATGAGCTACCATGCCAGGCCCACTAGTTTTTAATAAACTCTTTTTAGAACAGTAGTAGATTTACAGAAATATTGTGAATGTGGTATAGACAGTTTTCATGTACTTCACATCCAGTTTCCCCTATGATTAATATCCTACATTAATATAATGCCATCTTTACAATGAACAGACCAATATTTATACATGATTATTAACTAAAGTCCTTGCTTTCTTCATGTTTCCTTAGCTTTTACCTGATGTTCTTTTTCTGTGCCAGGATCATGTTACATTTAGTTGCCCTGTCTCTTTCAGCTCTTATGGACTGTGCTTGTTTTGTAGACTTTGTTTGGATGACCTTGATAGTGTCAGGGGTGACAATCAGATAGTTTTGCAGAATGTCCCTCAAATAAACTTGTCTTATGTTCTCTCCTGATGATCTAGAGTTGTGGGTTTTTGAGAAGATGACCACAGAGGTCAAGTGATAGTTTCATCACATCATATTGAGGGTACATATTCCTAACCTGACTTAACACTAATGATACTGACCTTGGTCACCTGGCTGAGGTGGAGTCTGTCAGGTTTTCTCCACTGTGAAGGTGTTCTTTTTTTCTGTCTATACCATAGTCTTTGGAAGGAAATCATTAAATATAGACTACATCTAAAGAGTGGAGATTTAAGATCCACCCTCTTGAGGGTAGGGTATCTATATAAATAATTTGGGATTGTTTTACATAGAAGATTGGCTGCTTCGCTTTCCTTTATTTATTTGTTCAATTCTCCTTTCAGATCAGGATAGACTCATGGATATTTATTCTATAGATCAATACTACTATATTTAGTTTGCTATTCACATTGTTCTAGCTTTGGCATTGGGAGTTCTTTTATTTGGAATCTGCATTTGACATTCTTCCATGTCTTAGTTCATTCAGGAATCTACAGCAAATTACCATAAACCAAGTGGCTTATTAAAAAAATATATATTTCTCATAGTTCTGGGGGCTCAGAAGTCCAAGTTCAGAGAGCCGGCATAGTCAAGTTCCTGTGCAGGCCCTCTCCAGGCTGCTGGCTGCTTTCTTCTCACGTGCTCACAGGATGGAAAAATGGTGAGCGAGCTCTTCGAGCTTTCTTGGGTAAGGGTAATTATCTTAGTTATGGTGGCTCCACTTCATGACCTAATCACCCCCAAAGAATGATCTACCTTCTAGCTCCCCTACTATCACATTGGGGGTTAAAACTTCAAAATGTGAATTTTGGGGACACACAAATATTTGATCCATAACACCTTATCATTGTGAATGCATATGTGTGGGTGTGTGTGTAGCATTTTCCTACTATCTAGCACTATAAGATACTCCATGCTCATTATAGCTATATAATCTTTCTCCAGTCTTAGAATCAGCCATTTCTCCAAGGAGCACTTGTTTCTTGTTTGGAGAAACTAAGATCTGGGTGCCTGGTGCAATTTTTACCACAAGAGTGTCTTTGTTTCTAGATCCTCTCAGATGACAGATCAAGGGATCATTTATGTGTATATTAGCCATGTTTGTACATATACCTGTAAGTATTTCTATACATTGCTATGCATCTTTATTTAAGCAAAATACACGTTTGTGGTTTATATTGATGTCTCCAGCTCTACTCCATTACCACCTGAACCTTCTGGATCATCCTAGCCTCCTTCTCTTGGTTATCTATAAACTCTTCCTCCCTCCTACAGTGACAAATCTGTCTCTTACCCTCACAATCCACAATTTCAGTGTACACGCATAATGGTATCAGAATTGTTAAACCATACCGCCATGGGTCACGACTTTATCAACTAGAGTACAGAGCCTCAGTACAGGGGCACACATTCCACTTAGGTCAGCACCTTTTCCCCATCCCCCTCAGTGAGACTGTTTCATACATTTGTAATACAGTGGTATTGTTTTGTCTCGGACTGTCTTCCTTCTGGAGATCCTCCAAATTCCTAAATGATTTTTTAAAATGTGCATACATAAAAGTTCACTCTTTGTGCTATGAATTTCTATGGGTTTTGACAGATGTCTAATGTCATGTATCTACCATTACAGTTTCATGCATAATACCTTTTCTACTCTGAAAAATCCCCCTGTGTTTTGCCTGTTCTTCCCTCTCCCCTAAACCCCCGAAAATTTCTAATCTTTTCGCTATGAGTATAGTTTTGCCTTCCCCTGAATGTCATATGCTTAGAATCATGTAGCCTTTCTAGACTGGTTCCTTTCAATAAGCAATATTCTTAGTTAAGATCCATTTGTGTTTTTCCTTGGCTTGAGAGCTCATGTTTTTTTCATTTCCATTGCATGGTTGTACTACAGTTTATTCATCCATTTATCGATTGAAGGACACCTTGGTTGCTTCTAGCTTTTTGCAATTGTGAATGAAGCTGCTTTAAATGTTGATGTTCAGGTTTTTGTGTGAGCATTAGTTTTCTAATTAGTTAGGAAAATACCTACATATAAGATTGCTGGATTGTGTGGTAAGACTATGTTAGTTTGTAACACACTGCCAAACTGCCTTGCAAAATGGCTATGCTGTTTTACATTTTCACCAGAAATAAATGAGAGTTTTGGTTGTTTTACATATCATAAGATTGTTGGATTTCAACCATTTTTGATGGATGTGTTACTCCTTTGATTTTTAGATGTTCTGTTTTTCTCCAAGATGGACTAATAAATTAGTTCCTTCATAATGTCAAAGCTCTTCCTTTGTTTCTTCTTCAAGACTCATTGTCTATGTCACCAACCACATAAAATGTGCCTTGAAACTTTTTAAAATTCTTGGCTTCATATGCTTCAAGGGGGAAGCAAAAGACCACTTTTATATTTTCATAATAGATCAAAGATATCTTGGAATAGACACAGAATGAAACCAGTGACCTATAATCTGGAAGTCTCTGGGTTATCCAGGAGCACATTTATGGCAGTTTTATGGGCAGCTGAGTGACTAGAATCAAAATGGATCCAGTGCTCAGCAAATTACTGCAAAGCAGTTCCTTATTAACCCTTCTTGGAAAGGAAAATTATTGAGAATATGAAGACAGGAAAGTAACATATCTAGCAATATGGGAGAATGAGTACCCAGCATACTCTCTTCTATTCAACATATTCTGAATACATCAAGACCTTTGGATACGTTACAATCTATTTTGCATCATTGCTTTAAAATGCCTTAGGTGTGATAAGAAGGTGTGCTGTGCCCCATGCATTCTTGTAAAGTTGCCTAAGAATAGTTTTATTTTTCAAATCTTCAGGCTCTGAAATGGCTGGGTTCCTTCTAGTCCCTCTAATTCTTCTTGAAACTGGGTAGTTCTTTCTGAAATCAATCTTTCTTACAGGACCTTGACAAATGGACAATAACACCCATACTACCATAATCTGCCTCATAGCTTCTTTGCCCAGAGCCACCAGTTCAGTCCATTAGGCGATTTTCTGACTTTACATTATCAGAGATAGTTGCTTGATTAAATGTTTGCCTCTGCATGACACAGATAACCATTTTTTCAGGCTCTGGTATCAGTTATCATATTGCTTGTCAGCCCACCCTGAGGTTAATGCCATGTGCTTTCTGTATTTATTAGGGAAGCATCCCACTTCTGATACCAATTTCTATCCTAGTAATGCTATGGTGATGATTTATAACACACTCCCAAAATCTCAGTGAATTTCAGTAGCAACATTAATTTCTCCCTCGTGGGTCTGTGAATTTCCGGGACAGTTTACTTCTGGCCAACATCAGATTCAAGTCTTCTCTAACCCCTATGACTTAGTTACAAGCATTAGAGATGTTCTTTGGCTCATCATATTTTAAGCCTTTAAGAGCAATTTACTCTGGGTTTACAAAATAATGCACATTTTGTGTGGCAGGAGGAAATAGCATATTTTGCAAGGGGCTTTGAACCAAAATTCAGTTTGCCGTGGTGGCACCCATTATCTCAAGTGTGAGGACTAAAATGAGAGCTGTCATGAGAGTTTTCTTTGTTTTTGATGATGATGACTTTCATTTGAGTCACACTTTCCCAAGTACTTGGGCATGTGTTGTCCTGCTATAACCTAATAATTTTACAAGGAGGGGACTTGGACCATTTGACCAATGAAGGGGATAGCAACCAGTTTTTAGGTAACTTGGCCATGATCAATAGCTTGAAAGTAGAACAGTTAGAACTTGAACCAGCCAAGTCTGACATGCACCTGTGCTCTCTTCACTCCTCACACCTCATTTTCCTGTAGGACAACTTGGAGGGAGCTTGCCCTTGTTGAGGTAACAGTAGAAGGACATGGAGCAATCCTAGAAAAATCTGAAAATTTGTAGTGTACAATAACCATATTTCTTAAGCATTCATATATGAACTGGGACTCTTTCAGCTAAGAGTCAATAAAACTTTGTTTCTGTTGGACTATTGTTGAGAACGCTACTCTATGGTTTTGCACCTGAAATTCTGTAGTTGAAATATTCGTTCACAAGGAGTGGTATTATCTAGCTACACAAACTTCCATTGACGTTAGTTGTCAGAAAAAATGCTCAAGGGAAAAAAGTCAGTATCTCCTGAGTAAAAATTACTTTAGGAACAACCTTAGGTTTCCAAAGTAAATTATTTTAGCAAAGTTTTTACATAAATTCCAAGCATAAAGATGTTATTTAGAGGGTGGTTGCTATGGCAGAAAGTAGTACATATTCTAATGTAGGGATAATCGCAGTTTAATTTGAATTATTCCCAAAATATTAGTCATTGTGAAAAGTTGCTACCAAAATGTTTTACTTGCTGAATAGTTTCATATCTGAAGATAGGCCAGTCTATTGGGAATTTAATGTTTGTAATCCTTAGAGAAATTTAAGCTAAAATGTTTAAACTCAGCACATTGTTTGAGATCTAACTGAATTGATTTTTAAAGACCTAGATTGTTTAAATGTTTTAATGGTTCATTATATAAATAGATCAATTTTTAAAATCCATTTCTTTAAGGAAAGGATGTTTTAAATCAGTTTCTAAAGGAATGATGTTTATAGTTTATCTTGAATGTTATAAACCCTTCAGTATCTTGGCTTCCATGGGTTTTGTGAAAGTTCTTTACCCAGTCCTTCCTCATTATTTTTAAGTAGAAGCATTGCAGTGAGTGTTTGTTTGTTTTTTATGTTGTGATTGGGAAGACTCTGAGGAACCTGGACTTGAGATTAGACCCTCTCACTGACTGTAGTAGACACTAAAAGAACACCCACAGCTACAAGCTTCCAGAGGAAGGCTAGTCTAGCCTAATGAATTAGTTCACGTGAACTAATAAGTATTCAGCAAATGATGAAGGATATACTGAGCTACAAGAGTCAGTCCAGACAAAGGCATTGCAGGGTTCCAAATCAGAGGCTGACAGGAAATAGGGATCCTGCGATTTTCTCAGGTTGTGGTCCTGATGACCCCACTGTCACCACTGTCACGTGTTAGCAGAGCGACAGTTGGGCACCAAGCCTCTTACAGTTTAAGGACAAAACTTCTTTCCCTGGAAGAATTTTAGAAATGAAAACCTGAACTCAGGGCCCAGGTTATGAAGACTGGGGTACGTGGTATCAAATAAAAACAAACCTGGACCCAGAGGTAAAATCAGGCTTTATTCAAAGGGACTATTGTAATGAGGGAAAGGCAACTATTGGTGTAGGAAGAATGCTCTAAGATATGCAGGGCTCTCAAAAGTCAGGCTGAAAGGCGTCTCCTTTTACACAGAGGATTGAATAAGGCTAGAAAGAGTTGAATTTGGGGGAGTGGGTGGCCTGATGGTGCTTTTGATCAGGGGTGTCTTTCCTTATGGCTAGCCAATTCCTGGGAGGAGCTACTAGGAAGGGGTTGTCTGCTGGTTCAGGCTGAAGATAGGTTAAAGCTCAGACACCTTGGAGAACAAGAGAAGTTTGGTCAACCAGGTATTTTGTTCAGATTGGTCAGCTCAGCATTTAGGAGGCAAAGAATGGGAACTTGGAGGATCTGTGTCTGTTTTTTTCATAGGTAAACAAGGAAAGTCACCCCTGAGTCTTATCTAAGAAGAGCGGTTCTTTTTAATAAGCTGTTTCCAAGAACAAAGGAGGGAGAGGTTATCTCTGTAATCATCACTAATGTCCAGGATCCCAAAACTGAGGTAAAATTCAGCATTGTCAAAAGGAAAAATACTTAGGGCACTCATGTTAGTCCAAGCTGCAAGTGTCATTCCATGCTGAATCCTGGCATGCAGGGCTTACCACTCTTCTACTCAAAGTCATGATGGATCTTGGCAACTCCAGTTGGAGGGACTGGTACTAGATTGGGGAAAGCATGGCGCAGGTAGGGTCTGACCTGAAGCCATGAACAAGAAATGGGCAGAATGGGGTCCCCACCGTAAAGGGGCACTGAAGCCCCCTGACAATGCTTTGGATCCATTGAAGTGCCTTTTGTAGAAAAGTTTCTTTTATTGTTACACAACAAAACCTAAAATCAGAAAGCGAGAAATCTATTTTGACGGCAATAATGACTGAATTGCAAAGTTAACCACTTCTCATTATCTAACTCTAAACTAATTCTGAATTTTCAGAAAGCAGGAGACTATGCTTTATTATTTTACATCAGGAAAATGATAATGTGTTCCTAGTTCGACAAAAATGTCCACCAATTTCTCCCAGTATCATTAAAAAACATTCAAACGTGTAAACAGAAATCCACCATAGATGTGTGCACATTATGAAATAAATTTCAAGTCATCCACATAATTATTTAACATTTAATGAACTGTCGGGGGTTTGCTCACAAAATACAATATCAGACACAAATTGTGTTTTTGCTCTACACAGAAGAAGCATGCTGCCGCACCATATAAATCAATTATACTTTACTTAATGAACACTGCACAATGGATGCAAATAGCACTCAACACAGCTAGAAAAAGCAAGGCAACTAGTATGAGGTTCTTCTACCGACTGAATAGTTTCTTGAGTGGGGCTTAGGAGGAGAAGATGGTCACCGGGGCTTGGTGGGACATGAAGGACAGCAGAAGTGATAGGGCCTGGCTGACGGGTTGTTCCCATGCAGGTTCAAAGCTCTTCAGACTTTGAAAGTGTAGACAGAGCCAAAGGGCAGCAGGAACCCAAAGACACACTCTTGTGGTAAGAGTATATGGTTCTTAGCAACACAAGACTGTGCCTGAAATTGCATTTTTTGACATGGTGCTTCTATTTACATCATGGACAACCATGCTATTCACATGAACTAAGTAAGTCCTTTCATTGATGAATGTAATCCTTTCATGAATTTTTCCAGGTGGAAGATGATTTTAACAATTAGTTAAGAGACTGTCAGTCCTCTGTGGGTTAATTTTTGTTTTTCTACTTCCTGGAAACTTATATAAGTTTCTCTCCACCCCTGATATTTTTCCGTTTCATTAGGGTGTAACTAGATGCCAATTTTGAAAATTCACTGTGGTGAATGTGCACTTTTGGCAAGCACTTAGAAAGCGCAGGTGAAGTTATACCTTCCTTCCTGCAGGGAAACTGTAAGCTATTATCTCCTCAATGTTGCCTGTTCATCATTCTATCTAACTTGTGCTTCAGCTGAAAGTTGGAGCCTCTCAGTTTATCCTTAATCTTTTTTTAGGATCATTTTGATATTTTCCATTGCTTTGCTTCTCAGTAATGTAGGTTCAGTACTTTGGTACTGTCTTTTAATCCTCTAATACTAGCAATTATCTTTTTGACTTTTTATTTTTACGCTTTCTTATTGGCTTTACAAAATTCTCTGTTTGTTTCATATCACCTTTTGGTTTTATTATTCTTTTTTTTTTTAAGTTTTCGAAGTTTATTAGTGAAATAAGGGAGAAAAGAAAGGGAGGCACGCCAGACTTGGCATGGGCAAAAGAACCTGCTGTTTTATTTTTCTTATTTTGGCTCACTGATTGTCAGTACTTTGGAAGACTATTCTGTTGCTTGCATCATTTTCTTTGGAGAAACTGCTCTCTGTAGTTGAGTTTGTGGAGCTCAGACTTTCATGAATGACATTGTTTATCTTTATGTACTTTGGAATTTTAATTTCCAAGTTCATTCCAAGTAGTTTCTTTTCTTTTCTTTTTGAATTAGTCTCACTCTATCACCCAGGCTGGAGTGCAGTGGCATGCACACGGCCACTGCAGCCTTGACCTGCTTGGCTCAGGCGATCCTTCTGCCTCAGCTTTCCAAATAGCTTGAACATATGGCTCAAGCCACCATGCCCGACTGATTTTTTTTATTTATTGCACAGAAGAGGTCTCACCAAGTTGCCCAGGCTGGTCTTGAACCCTTGGGCTCAGGCAGTCTTCGTGCCTTGGCCTCTCAAAGTGCTGGAATTACAGGCGTCAACTGCTGTGCCCAGCCTCCAAGTAGTTTCTTGAGTGTGTGCATGTGTGCGTGTATTTAATTTTTCTTTTTCTGTTCACACACAGATACAGATGTACCCTCCCCCCACATCTGCTGTTTCATTTCCCGAGGTCTCAGTTACCTTCTGTTAAAAGAAATCCAAAAAGGATAAATGGAAAATTCCAGAAACAAACAATTCATATGTTTCAAATTGCATGCTCTTCTGAGTAGCATGATGAAATCTCATGCCATCCTTGTCTGTCTTGCCTGGGACATGAATCGTTCCTTTGATCAGAGGATCCACACTGTCCACAGCCCCCACCAGGTGGTCACTTAATAGTCGTCTTGGTCATCAGATCTACTGTCGGGTATCACAGTGCTGGTGTTCAAATCACCCTTATTTTACTTAATAATACCCCCAAAGTGCAAGAGTAACAATGCTGACATTGTTATAATTGTTCTATTGTATTAGTTATTGTTCATCTCTGTGCCTAATTTGTATATATAAGAGAAAACATGGTATACATAGGGTTTGCTATTACCTGCAGTTTCAGGCATCTACTGGGGGGTTTGAAGCATTTGCCTCCTGTAAAAGGGGAAACTACAGTACTGCCATTGCTTCGGTGACACTCCAGGTGTCTGACTCAGAATGAAGTTTCCATCAACTGTGCAGCCCTGACACTGCAGGACACGCCATGGTGAGTGAGCACACTCTCATTCCTGCTCATGGAGGGCCCTCCAGTCTACATAGCTCAGCAGGACAGGGTCCCCATCTGATGTTGAGGTCTGTATCTTGGCTCCACTTGAACACTGTGTGTCTTGGTCCCAATGCCTGCTGCAGAGGAATGCTTACCTCATTTTAGTGAGGTTATGCTCTTTTAATATATTCTTGTAAATTCACTGTTACTCTTCTTTTGGAGAAGTAAAATGGGCAAGATCCCTGTGGGGAAGCAACTTGACTCTTACCATGACTTCTTGACCAAACACTTCCTTTCTTTGGTGCTTACAAGACATACTTGAAACTGAGTAGTTTTCAGCTAAATTTTCAGAGGTTACCATCTTTATATCAAAAAGAGGAAACCCTAGCTAGAATCTGCCAGATCATCAATTTTGCTATAATTTTACTTTTTTTTTGTAGAAACAGGGTTTTGCTGTGTTGCCCAGGCTGATCTTGAACTGCTGTCCTCAAGCAATCCTCCTACTTGGTCTCTCAAAATGCTGGAATTGTAGGTGTGAGTCACTGTATCTGGTCATCATCCGTTTCAGAAGTTGAATCCAACAGGGACAGCCCTGAGGCATATTCCCTTTCATTTGCATTTGCACTTCAGCTGCAACTAGATTATTAATTTGGCTATTGGCTTCACTTAAGTATTAAGAAAAACAAGGCTGCTTGTGTCTCAGTGAGTTAGGAGTTTGATCTGCTGTAAGCAGACTGGATAAATATGTCTGATGAGTGGTGTGACTCATTGGAAATTGAACAGTTTTTAAAATTGAAGAATAATCTCTGTTTTCCTGAACTTCCTACCCTTCGTATTAAACTAAAGAAGATCATGACACAAGTAAAATGAATATTTCCTTTTGAATCGAGCATAGTCAAAGCATCCTGTCTCTATATTAAGATTGTTTACATCTCAGAATGGGTAAATGTTAGCAAATGGAAAAGACTCTGAGATATTTATGGAAATTAGCACTCACCTGAGACATTAAAATGAGCATGAAATAGATGTATTCTCTATGTAGCTTATAAATTGAGTATTTCCCTATTGAGATTTCTCCCTGCTGTTATAATGCTTATCTCTGTTACTCAAATGCCAACAGGCTGTCTATTTTGAAGATAAGTGATATGGCTTGTGCATCAATCCCGACTCTTCTTTATGTAGATATCTTCCTTTGCCATCAAGGTTAGAAGTGAAATAACATGCACTCTGGCTTTTTGGTGACCCCGATCATTATACTGGCCTACCTTTCTGTTTTGCTTTTAGAACTTCCATGATCTTAGGATTTGAGATTTTTCTTAGTCCTCGGAATGCATGTACTGTTCATGGCATGGCGAGTGACAAAATTTGCAGATACTCAAAATCTACACAAGTCACCGGCTCAGTTCACACTTTTAGAAGCAATAGTGGTGACAATATTTGGGATAAGAACAATTTTAAAGTGAATGTTCACTGATTGCTTGGGAGAAATTGAGAATATGTGGCGTGCAAATAATTCCTAAAGATGACGTTATATTCTGACCTAAACTAAAACACAAATGGACTTATGTGCCACAGTTCTTTCCCCCCACCTCACCCCACCCCCCATGCCACAGATCTTGCAGGCAGAGACTCTGAGGGCAGGCATCAACCCACTTGATCCACAGGGTCATCACAGCAGGCACCTGGCTGTGAGAATAGAAGGGAGGGGATGCTTTTCTGGAGGCTACTTCTGACTCCTGAGACCGCAAACTTCAGCTGCAGGGTCTTCTTCCCAACCTTCTTCTTCAGACCCTAACCTACTATTTTCTGAGTCATGCATACAGTCTGATGTCATTGAAATTGAGAGGCTCGGCAACATCCGTCCCATCTTCCATACTAAGCTGTAAGCATCATTGCCTTTCTGCTCATTCTCTGACTCTCTTCTTATCATCTGGAGCTTTTCATTTTCTCGCCAATTAAAAGCAGTGTGTGTTTGAATAAATCCATGCCTTTACATCATTAATTATTATAGTTTAAAGAATTTCAAACACCTGTAACTTCTTTTGTTACTGTTCTTGTTGGTTTTGTTTTGTTTTGTATTTGATCAGTGGGTTAGTGAGATTGGCTTGGTTCCGTCATTCTCAGTCATTACAAAGACTAAGCCATGTGAGGGCAGGATCTGACCACTGAGGGCTGGGTCACTCCACGTGAGATGGTGCTTTCATCTTTTCCAAATCAAGCTCCTCAGTCAGACCCAGAAGCTTCAAATTAACAGTCAGCAACTGGGCTTGGAGCAGGGTTTCACAAACCATAAGGATGAGAATTTCATGACTCCTGTTGGGTTCTGTTTGGTTACAGTTATACCTGCCTGACAGGCTGCACGGGCTGAGCTCTTCTCCTGTGGTCTAGGGTTCTGTACAGTCATTGGGTGACAGGAAGCCCTTTCCAAGACTGACTTTGCTGTCCAAATATACAGGGTGCCCCCAACGAAGCCGACTTTGGCTGTGTCAGTACTGACTTGCTTAATCTTGTTCCAGTGGTTCTTAGATTATGCACAGAGTCGTGCTATACTAACTGCCCCAACCCCTAATCTGCTTATGTGGGCAGGCATCAGATCTCCTCAAGAGGGAAAGGCTTCCAATTAGCCCGAGTATTCGCTTTGGCATTTCAGGGGTCATTTGTCAATTTCACTTTGGAATACTGGTTTAAACAATGAAAGTGTTTTTAGATTGTTTCACCATCAGCATCCTTACATTCAACTTCAACCCTGCAAAACCGACATTTTCATCATCTTATGTAATTGCAAACAAGTTTAATGTAAAAAATGAAGGTAAAACACCAAGCCTCTTGGACCATGTAAATTAGGGCAAGTCACATCATTTCTTTAAAGCCTGAGTTCCTCCCTTCCAAAATGGGACAGCGACAGTGCCTGTTGCTTACAGCTGTTTTGAGGATAAAATGAGGGAGTGTTCAGCAGCTGATCCAAGCAAAACATTCAAATGCTTCCGAGAAAATGTAACTCTCAAATGACGACTTTCTTAGCTAGACATTTTTTCAGTTATAAATGACTAAGGCTTGCCTTCAGAGTTGTGCTTTCATACATAACTTTTACCTTTTTTGGTAAAACAGTAACAACAACCTCTTTTTAGTCTGTTCTACAAGACAAATATCCTTAGATAGTTGGTTTTGAGGCATTTGGGATAGTTTTCTTCAATTTCTCCTAAACTAAATTTTAAAAATTAAGTATACACACATGCATACCCATATATACATATTTATACGCATGCATATATGTGCGATATAAACTGAATATATATAGCATACATCATATTTATGTGTATGGGTGTGTTTATACATGTACAATGCATATATAATAAAATAAATCTGTGAATTGTGTATTAGGTAATCCTAAAATTAAAATAATAAATTGAAACCCAATGAAACACCAAAAAAGTGAAACTCTTCAGTTTTTATTTCCCAGTGGAAGTCTTGCCTAATTTTCCAATGAAATAATTGTGTAGATTGTAGATTTGAAGACTATACAGCAACCTCTCCCTACCTAAAAGTTCTCTATTTTGAGAAGTTTTAAAATAGACTGAAAATGCATTTCACTTTCAATTTTATAAATTAAAATTTTGTCCAATTAAAGCTTTTAAAATTGAAGTATGTTTAGAATATTCTAGTGGAATGTCCAAAGTAAAAGAATAATATGCAAAATGTGAATAGACTTTTCACTATGGAGTCAAGGAAGCAGGCTTTGAGTCCAGGCTCTATCTCCTACTGGGCAGCATAAGAGGAAGCACTTAGACCTTCTTCAAGGAAATCTGTTTGGGGAGCTGAGTTGACTGACAGCCCAGCTCCTGTCCCTCTGTATTCACCCTGGACTTCTCCCTGCCAGTGACTGGACATGGCCAGGGTACAGGAACTGGCTCATTCCTGTCCTTAAGGAACTCCAACAGGAAATCTCCCCAAGATCTGACTGAGGCTTCTTTAGGTCTATTGAGCTCCTGGCTCTCCCTACTCAATCTTTTCTTCTCTCACAGGTAACAAACCTGCATCCTGGCTGAGAGCTCTGCTCACCTACTTAATTTTGCTCCCTGACCTTTACACTCTACATTCAATTATCCTAATACATTTGTTGCTTTTCTAATCTCATCTTCACATCCATTTCTTAGATGGCCCAATCAGACACACTCACCATTCATTTTCTCTGTGCCTTATTTTCATGAGAGTTTTGGACATGGCCGTGAGTTTCTCATCTTTAAAATGAGAAAAAACATTATTTCAACAGAATCAAACAATTAGGTTATTTGTTGCTGTGCTATTAGAAATAATAAATAAAGAAAGAATTAATAAGAAAAGGAAGGACCAAATTGCTTGTATTAAATTCTATCTGTTGAAATACCTAGAATGGCTCCCATTTGTGTGCCTGAGCCCTGAACTTTACATGTCCCCAAACTGCATATTCAAACCACACACGTATCTGACTGCCTATTGGCTATGTCCATTTAGATGTTACTTGGGTAACTCAACTTTTTTTTAATCTACCATCTTAAATCTTTCCCTACTTTTTGACTTTCTATAGAGATGAATGGCAATACTCCTACCCCCCGAGAATCATTTTTGCAGATTCTATCTTCCTTGGTCCTCATGTCTGATCTGCCACAAGTCTGGAGGAGTCTGTCTCCTACACATCTCTCATTCATTTTTTTCCTCTTTATCCTGGCCATTGTGGCCATTGTCATCTCCTGTCTTGCTGCTGCAATGATTTTTGCACAGACTTACTTGGCTCCTTTCTCATTTCCATCAATTTCTCCAAAAAAACCATTCTCACTGTTCTTCTGCTTAAAAGATGCTGGAAATGGACTCCGATTGTCCTTAAAGTAGGGTTCAAATTATTTCCCCAACATGTTTCTAAGGTTTTTCTGACCTTCCTCTCCAGGCTCTTTCTCTATTCTTCCATCTCCCCCAGTCTCTACTTCCCCATGTTGAATTTTTGGTTCCTGAAATATGTCACATCTTGCTTTGCTATCAGACCTCCACACTTGCTTTCTGATGTCCTCAGGCTAGAATATGACCTCATTCTCCTGTTGTTTTTCTGACTAGCTCCTAGTTCATCCTTTAGGTCTTAGCTTAGCTGTCACTCCCTCTAGAAAGCTATTCATACCCCATGCATGCCTATCCTGGGCTAGAAACTTCAGTTTTGTTCTTCTCTAGTTCTCTGTGCTCCCCACATGTTTCTCACACTTGATGCTTCTGCCTTTTTTTTATTCTTGCCTGCTGGAATGTAACCTCAGGAGGATGAGGAATATGCTTGGTTTGCTGTCCTCAAGACTTTCACGTAGCAGGTGATTAATAGCTACATGTTAAGTAAAGAATGCTAGGAAAGGGTGTTGCAGAATGAACGGTGCTGCTCTAGACACACAGAGGGCTAGAAAAACGTTGGAATAACTTGAGCTTAGAATTCTAAGATTTGAAATGTATGACTTCAATGGTATTTCCAGAAATCCATGTTAATGTGATATTATGTGATATATACCTATTAAGGAAGGTTAGCCCAGCAGAACACTGCTTTTAAAATATTTTCTTCTCAGTTTGCACTACTGTTTATACCTGAATTTTCCTTTCAGTAATTCAAGACCTGTGATAATTTTGACTAGTCTCAGTATAATTAGTGTGTCAGTGAGATTTTATTGTAGTTTAATTCTCATTTTACAGCTATGTTAATTGTATAATTTTCCCCTTGTCATTAGCAAGGGGACCAGATTTTTTTATCTGCCACTTTGCAAAGTCTATTGTTTCTAAACATGTTCAACCATTTGCACACCCTAAAAACAGACTTTCAGGATGAAAATTTCAGAACATCTTAAACTGTTACCTTTTAATTATAAGCATATGTGTGTTATTAGCATAGTATATATTTATAAGCATAATATTTATGTGAATATATTTATATAATATAAATGTTTACATATGTTTATATATTTATGATGATATATCTGTATATATACTTATAACTATTTGCAACATATGTGTGCATGTGTGTGTGTTTGTCTTTAGTTCTATTATAAAATTACAAAGGTAATTTTGAATCACTAAGCCTACACACAGAATACTGGTTTAGTGATGGGAAGTTTGAGTTTCTCATAAACTTACCCTTAGTAAACAGAAAACCAAAGTTCATTTGCAAAACAGGCTTGTTTTAACCTCGGTTTTTTTTTTAATAAGGCATATACTTTTAGGTCAACTTAAATTAAAGCTTAACTTGTGTACCAATATTAACTTATAATATGTATAGCAGCTTGTCATCATAAGCTGAATCAGGTGTGTGTGTGTGTGTATTTGTGTGTGTGTGTGTGTATGTGTGTGTGTAATGTTGGCCTTTCTCACGATTCATTTTTAATTACTATGCTCCCATCTAAAAGGTTTCTGGTACAGATATTCTTTACTGTCAGAAAAACATGTGCAAATGAATCACATAAAGGAGGAAGTTGGTGATTACTTGCCCCAAGTGTGGGGAGGGTCTTTTCTGTAGGGTTTCTAGAAGCCAGACTTTTAACGGGACCCTTTACATCCTGGAGGAGAAAAGTTAAATCCTTAAGCGTGAATGAGACTTAATTCTTATCCAGTGAATATGGCAATGGTGATTGGATATCACTTATTGGATTGTTAGATTGTATTTGAGACATTAGGTAATCTTAAATACTTACGGATGCCATAATTATTCTGTATGGATTTTTCTATATAAAGTTGTCACTCGTGTATTTCATAATATATAAAGTTTTATACTATAGTTTAGAAAAAATGGGCTATATTATAATGAAAGGCCAGTGTATTTCTGATCTCACAAACATCAAACATACATTCAAGAGCCGGGTATGTATTAACCCCCGTGAAGAGTCACAGTTCTGGCTTTCCTCTTCTGGTTTTCTTAAATGTTATTGAAAGAGTTGTGATGAAGTTTGGGATGGCTCTCTTAATGTTGTAGATGCATGAGCACAATTTGCCCAAAGGTTGGAAGCTCTAGGATTGTCAACGAGTGGCCTCTTCTTTCATCTTCAGTGGTCATTTTCTTAGCATCTGAGGAGTTTCTGGGATTTTTTTTCTACAGGTGAAGGACTAAGGGATATTTTGATAGTCAGTCTCCCATATGGTTCATTTTTTCCCCTGAGAACGTCACTCAGTGGTCACAAGACTCAGAAATGAGAAAAAAATATTTTCTTCACCCAAAATGTATCTTCCAAGAAACTTCTCTAGATGTAATTTTTAAATGGAGATATGACTGTACATCTTGTGAAGCAGTATCACCATCAATTCAATTGAATCAGACCCCAACACTACATCAGAGAGCCCCTGCTTCCTCAGAACAGAGGTGGCTTCCTGACACCCCTCTTGTTTTCCACAGCAGGGGGCTGCCCTGCCGTTCTGCAGCATGAATGAGTAGTCATGGAGGAATGTATTGTATGCGCTGGAAGGGGCATTGATGAGAGGGAATATTCTCTCTTTCTCCCTTGCCCAAGGACGACTCTGATATTAGTCCATTTTCAGAACCATGTACAGTACGATTTTATGAATGAGAAGTCCATTTGTGTATGATGAATAAGAATATATGCTCCAGTCGTAACACATATGCAGACCTCAAAGCTTGCTTGAATGTGAGAATCTACATCTGCTTAAGCAAAAAAAGCATGGCCTTTCTCTATTTGGTTCTTCAACTCTTGCTTCAAATTGGGAGGTTTTGCAAAAACTCTTCAATAGAGTGCATCATAAGCTTTTTTTGTTGAGTAATCTCGCTGAATCTGGCCCTCTTGTCATGCCTTTCCTCTGCTCCTAGAGCTTCGGGTTTATGGGTTGCACCAACAGTCTTCCTTAATCTCTGCTTCCATTTGTGTTCATCCAATGAAGACAGCTGGCTGTTGGGCAGGGAGGAGGGAGCAAGGTTGGGTCATCTTATTTATTTATTTTATTTTATTTTTATTTTTTATTGCTAGCTGCCTGTGACTGACCACTGAAGGCCCCAGCTTTTGCCAGGAGTCCCTCTTCACATGGCTTTCTCTGTCTGAGTTCCTAACTTCTCCATGCCCCCACCCTAATAACTAGGATTACACATTTGGGCATCTCCTGCCTTCTGCCCAGTCTTGTAAATAGTCCTTTTATGAGATATTCCTTCCTCAAACCATTCCATTGGAGGGTACCGTCAATTTGTGCTGGGGACCCTGATGGATGCACACCCTAATACTCATTTTGTAAGTATCTCCCAAGATACTAACAAAAGATCTATGAGAGAGGAAGGCCATTCATATTTATCACTGATGGACAGAGAGTAAAGTTGAGGGGCACAGGGTTGGACCAACTGACCCAAGATCAAAAAGCTAGTAATTGACAGGGAATGGCTGGTCATGGGGGTCTCTCAATACCCATCCCCCATGCTCTCTTTTCTTTGCATAATTTTTCTAGTGCAACTTAGCTTTCATATATAAATCAGAGCTGGAAGCTGGCTTCATTAAAAATAAAAAATAAAACATTGGATGCCAAGAATGTTCTTACATTATGTGCTTATGTTTATTCTCTTATTACAAAGTACCTCAAGCTCATCGACAAAGGGCAGAGCATTAATTTAAAATTAATAGATAGCACCATGGAAATGGGAAGTCTGAGTTATGGCCTGTGTGATTAATTGTTCTAGTCATGACTTGAATAAAAATATATGCTAATGAGGCTAGCAGTGCAGCGTCGCAATCATGCCATTATTAGATATGCACTGCTAGCGACACACTTTCTAAATGACTCAAAACAGCCTGTCTATATGGCAGTTTTACCCTTAATAGGTTCTGGAATTTAAGGACAGCATTGTAGAGACCAGCACCTGGGCCAAGGGACAGGTAGGACACATGGGTGCATCTTTATCC
Organism: Tarsius wallacei; assembly: GCA_963574415.1. Lineage (NCBI taxonomy): Eukaryota > Metazoa > Chordata > Mammalia > Primates > Tarsiidae > Tarsius > Tarsius wallacei. The sequence continues at coordinate 42,719 of CAUYQG010086288.1, forward strand.
GTTTGGTTTTTCCCATATGTGAATTGCTCTGATAAATGAAGACAGTGTCAATCTGCACACTTAAAGCTCACTTTCAAGAGTCAGCTCTGAATAAAACCAATGCACAAAATTTACTTAGAGACTTGCTGGATTGACTATCATAAGATCATAAATCACAATATAGCAATGGAATCAATTAAGCAATCATTAGTCATTGACTGTGAACCAGAACCTGTGCTTTGAAAATAAAGGAGAGGGTTACCTTTGTTCACCCAGGTTCTGTCTGGTGAGGATGACAAGCATGCAAACAGACGACACCTTCTGGGTGGTCAGTGCAAGCACTAATTATAAACTGACACCTTCTGGGTGGTCAGCGCAAGCACTAATTATAAACCATAAAGCCCCTGTGTACCGACTGGCCCACTGCTCAATCTCAGTTGATGTCTGACCTAACCTTTGCTGAGCACTGACACTGTTTGAGAATGTTGCTTCATTCTCTTATGTGCCATAGGACTCCCAAGGTGTCAGCCTCTTTATCTTGATTCAGCCAAACCCTCCCAACCAATTGTTTCAGCTTGACTGTTTCCGGCCTCTCACTGTCTTGGGTGTGTCCTTACTGCCTCAAACTTCCAACTTTACATTACCAGGAATTTGCTGGGAATGGAGAAGATGAGGGTGAACAAAATAGAAAGCCACCACTGAGGATGTTCCAGGCCAAGGAAACCTGGGTGCAAATGTCCTGAGGCAGCCATGATGGTAGGTGAGTTGCTCAGAGAAGGCATGCAGGGTTGGGGGTGGTTGGTCAGCGGGTGAGAAGGAGGCTGGAGATGGTGGCAGGGCAGGTCCCGTAAGGCTCTGGACGTGGTTAGGGGATGGAGGGACATGATGAGATTTGCATTTTCAAGTGCTTTGCAGACCACTGAAGCACAATGGGTGGGAGATGCCAAGAGCTATTGCTGGGAGGCTCCAGATAGCAGTGAACAAGCTGGCTGTGGCAGTGTGGGAGGGGACAGAATGGAGGTCTGGTGCTGGTCAGTGCTTAAGACTCAGGATGTACTTTCTCTGTCCAAAATAAAAGTGTTTTCTGTTCCATCAACTGTGGTTTCCATGACAACTCTCTGGTCAGTCCCTTCCAGATCAGCAATAAATACATGAGAAGGACCCTGGAGGTAGGTACCACTTTACAAGGAAAATGGAGAACGGTACAATTAATATAATCCCTCTTCTTCCTCAAACTCCTGACCTCAAGCAGTCCTCCCCACCTTTGCCTCCCAAAGTGCTGGGATTGCAAGCACGAGTCATAGCATCTGACCTCTATTCTTCCTGATAATGCAGGGAGATTTATAAAAGTTCATTAGACAAGGAGCCAGGAGAACTGAATTCAAGTCTTTGCCCTGTCCCTTCCCGAGTTGGGCTCACAGGTCCTAAAACAGGTGATGTTATCACAGTTGGCATCATTCACTGTTGAAAATTTAAGTTCTCCCTCTCTCTGTATGCTTGGCACAGAGGAGACAGTAGTGTTAAGCTATTTCTGTAGAAAAGATTGTATGGCTATTGGCTCAGTGAAGGTTTCATGCTTCTAAAGATTAACATGAAGCTTATGGATATTTAGGTTCTACACTGCTGGTGAGAATGCAAACTCTTTGGAAGACAGTGTGGTGATTTCTGAAAGAACTAGAAACTGACCTTCTATATGAACCAGCAATCCCCCTATTGAGAATATACCTGGAGGAACTCAAATCATTCTACCAAAAAGATAACTGCACACACATGTTTGTTGCGGCTCTATTCACAATAGCAAAAACATGGACCCAACCGTGCTGTCCATTGGAGTTGGACTGGACTAAAAGACATGTGGTACATATACACTATGGAATATTATGCAGCCATAAAGAAGGACAATCATATGGACTTCACAGTAACTTGAATGGATTTAGAGTCTATCATACTCAGCGATCTATCACAGAAACAAAGAACCAAGTATCACATGTTCTCACTCATAAGTGGACCTTGAACAATTATTGTAACTCTATAAGAAAAGAATTGGCAGTAGTAGGAAACAACCAGGGGAGGGAGGGTCACACCTCATCAACAAGGGTACCTACATAATGAACATTTGTATGTCTAACCCTGAATTGTACCCTACATTTTTAAAGTAAAAAACTTTAAAGTTAAAAAAAAATTGAAATATCTAAAAAAAAATTTTTCCATCTAATCTCATAATCTTATATAATTTTAGGATTGAGGATTTGTATATTTATTTATTTTAACCCTTATATTTTGCAGCAAATAGTAGATTCTTTTTGTCTGTTTTTTAACTTCTCAATTCTCATCGAATAAATGTATAGGGTGAGCAGTTTAGAGGCACTTTAGAAAAAATAAAATTTGAGTTGTGCACAGAAAGGGCTGTACTGTGTCAGAGGTAGCCTGGACCACAGGGACCAACTAGTAGGCTGCTGCAGGAATGAAGAGAGGACCGTGACCTGCCAGAACTTGGGCAGAGAAGGGCATCATGTCAGATCTCAGAGGTCCTCTGTGGGACCATAGGTCAGACTTGGTGACTCATTGGAGAAGAAGAAGGTTAAGGGTCACCTCAGAAGGGAGACCAAGATGTTGAGGCTGCAGGAATTAGTGGTGGGGGTGCTCCAAGAACTATCTTGGAGGGTAGTGTTAAAGGTGGTACGTTGTGGTGCAACTTTGGGGGGAGACAGCAGGTGGTGGCTCCATGAACAGGTCTGGACGAAAGATCCAGCTGTGGAGAGATTAGTGGGATAGATATTCAACCTCAGTAGCCGTGGACACACTTCCTTGGGTGGGGGCACGAGCACAGGCTGGGTAGAACCTTGGAGAAGAGACACTTTCATAGAAGAGCAGAAGAAGAAAACGTCGCAAGGGAGACTGGAGAGGAGAAGCCTGAAGATTTGGAGGGAAACCAGGAGAGCCAGAAGATGCTGAGAGAAGCAGTTTGCCCCCTTAAATATGCCTCTACCTTTCTGCACCCAGCTCTGAGCCTCTCAGAGTCCCCGTATGGACTGCATTAATGAGTTCCCAGTCCTTAGCTTGAATTGAGTCTAGCCAATGGCAGGGCCAGCAGAAGATGGGCAGGTGGGAGGAGTTGAGTCTAGGGTATCATTTTCCCAGCTCTTTCCCCACCAGAGTGGCTGCCCTACCACAGGCCACAGGTCTGTGAGGGCTACTCCCTCTGGATGCCGGGTGCCATGCTCATCCTTTGCTACCCAACGTTTAGCCAAGGTCTTAGCTCCCCTCTGTTCCAGTCTTGAGTGTCCAGCTAACCCTTCTTGGCTTTTCTTGGTCTGTAAATAATCTCTTCATTAGATGCACTTTTTATTGCTGGTTTGTGTTTGTCTTTGTTTTTGTTTTGAGACAGATTCTCGTTCTGTTGCCCAGGTTGGAGTGCAGTGGCGTGATCATGGCTCACTGCATCTTCTAACTCCTAGACTCAAGTGATCCTTCCACTTCAGCCTCCCCTGAGTATCTGGGACTGTAGGTGCATGCCACCATGCCCTGCTAATTCTTTATTTTCTGTAGAGAAGGAGTCTTGCTATGTTGCCCAGGCTCGTCTCAAACTCCTGGCCTCAAGTGATCCTCCAGTCTTAGCCTTACAAAGTGGTGAGATTACAGAAGTGAACCTCCATGCCTGGCCTGCTACTCACTTTTGAGAATGCTATATTTTCTCCAACTTGGACCCTGAGTGATGCAGTAAGAATCGTTTATTTCAGGCCAGAGAGCTCAAAACTGAAACATGCTCTTTGGATCTAGCACTCATGTCTTTATGACTCTGGCAGAGGCTGTTCCAGTAAAGATGTGTTAGTGGACTCAGAATGGTGACTTGTGAGCACCACTGAAGGCCAGTGGTTTCGGAGGTCATAGCTTTCAAGGGCGAGACTCAGAAGGCCTTCCCAGGCCTAGTGTTCTACAGATGGTTCCATCCCAGGCCTAGTATTCTACAGATGGTTCCATCCCAGGTCTACTGTTCTACAGTGGTTCCTCTCCACAAAGGGGGCACCTTCATCATGAGTTTACAATGGCAACATTGTATTCATTGGCAGCAGCTTTTAGCAATGACTTTCTTAAATAAGAATTGGCTTTTATTCTTTAAAAGGTTAAAATTCACCATTTTTGAGTGCAGTGGTACGATCTTGGCTCATAGTAGCCTTCATCTCCCATGAAACTCCCCCTTCCACAGAAAAGCAAAAGTTGTTGGTGATTTCTCTGTGTTGCACCAAGGTCAATCTCGTATGCACACGTCTCGTCCTACCAAGAACTGAAAACCTACCAGCGATGCTTCAAGCACTCTTGTCCATCAGTGTGGAAAAGGAATGCCCAGAAATGCATGGGAAAATCAACAGAGAGTGGCCCATGGAGGCTGGCGTCAGCTGACTTCCACCAACAGGCATCTCCACTGATCTAAGGACTCTGAAAGTCCGGCCAGCATGGCCGGTGGAAATGGCACCTACTCTTTCATGACACTCATTCATGTCACAAGTCACATGAATTCTGCTCCTGGGTGTCGTTCCTTCTCAGAAAAATAATAATTTAAAAAAACCTGAGTTTCCTGTATTTCTGGTCTCCCCACATTACAACTATGCATTACTTTCTTTCCCAAGGTGACTTGAGAGTGAGTAGACAACGTCATTGATTCATGTAAAGAATAATTTTTTTTCTATCAAAAGAAATTGTTTATAATAGCTGGATTTTATTAGTGAGGTAATTTAAACGGCAGGAATAAAGATTTTCTTCAGAAAGCAATAAATACCAAAAGATGAGAATTTATTTCATACTTCCAGATGCTCCTACCTGATATAAATTATGCTCAGTAAACAGAGCCTCCTCGGCTCCCAGACCTACCAGGCACTTGAGGGTCAGATTGGTCACTGCTCACCCCACAGCAATGGTCTCACAGGAGTACAGGAGAGGGAACTCGTTGTCTGATAAAAACACTCTCCAAAGTTATCCCGTGAATAAATAACAAGAGATACAGTGAAGATTTTAATCAAGTGTGCAAATGTTTAAAAGTGCTTTAAATTATTGCCATTTTTTTCTTTAAATATTCAGGCTTTGTTTCTCAAATATTGGATGATATTTGAGTTAAGCTGAGCAGAAATGCGAATTCAAAGATTATCTGTAATCCTACCTCTCATGATTTATTTCCACATGGTGAAAAATACAGAGAAGCTTGCAACCCCAGAAGGGTTATAAAACCAAGCTAATGGCTCAAACGACAGCTGTGAAGGGGACATGCTCCAGGCTGGGGGCCAGGGGCTCATTCCTGGGTGTGATGCTGCTGCCCTCGGTGATTGTGATTTGTATGAACAGTCATGCGTCTCTTAACAATGAGGACACACTCTGAGAAATGCGTTCTTAGGTGATGCTGTTGTGTGAACATCGTAGCATGCACTTGTACACACGCGATGGTACAGCTTGTTGCACACCCAGGCCATGTGGTATACACATTAACACCTGGGCTACACACTCATACAGCACAGTTCTGCACTGAATACTGTAGGCAATTGTAACATAATGCTAAGTGTAAGTGTCTCTAAAAATATCGAAACAGAAAACGTACAGCAAAAATAAAGCGGTCATCTTATGGGCCTACGATCATATGTGCGGACGGTCATTGACGGAAGCATCCTTACGCAGTGCACGGCTGCAGTCCCTGGCCCCTCCTCATCTTCTGCTTCTCAATCTCCCTTTCTGAGTCTGGAAGAGGCAATACTTCTTTTCCAGGCTGGGCGCAGTGGCTGAAGCCTGTAGTCCTAGCATTTGGGAGGCCAAGGCAATAGGATTGCCTGAGCCCAAAGGTTCAAGACCAGCCTGGGGAACTTGGTGAGACCTCATCTCTACAATAAATCAAGAAATTAGCCAGGCATGGCGGCACATGCCTGTAGTTCCAGTTACTTGGAAGGCTGACGCAGAAAGATGACCTGAGCCGGAGGTGGAGACTGTGGTGGTCATGAGCGTGCCACTACCCTCCAGCCTGAGCAACAGAGTGAGACTCCAACTGAAAAAAAGGGGGGGGACTTCTTTTCCAGCCCTGAAAATCTGCTCCTGTCTTCATGACTCTTTAAATTAATAATGAATCGGTTCAAAATGACGTGACTTTTTTGAAAAGTAAAAACCCTATGTGGAGAAAATAAGCTCCCAAGCTCTCTAGGTTGATTGTTCCTGCAGGACGTGAATTCTGGCTCCTCTTTGCCGTGTGCTTCTTTCCTAGCCAGTGTTTTTATTAGTGGGCAAAAATCCAGGCTGAAATGAAAACATGGCTATGGCTTTTTTTTCCAAATTGCACCTCACAGTTGCCTCAACAATAACTGTCTAAGACAGAAGGGGGCCTTGTATATAGTATATAGTATGAGCAGGGCTTCTCCTCCCGGGGTATGCCATGATTCTAGGAGCCGAGATGGGGTGCGGGGTGCTTGCCCCTCCTCCACATGGATGGCAGGGACACCTGGAAGGGAGGAGGGAGAAATAGAGATTGACTGACATTTTCTAAAGAATACATTTATGGTGCAAGAAAGAAAAGCAATAACAGCGAGCACAGGCAAAATCACGTGGGCGAGATATATTTTAAAACTGTACAACAGCAAGTAATAGGCCCTCTGGGAATGAGGCCTTTTTTGGAGCGTCAGCCTGGACATGGGGCTGTGGAAAGAGACCCAGCTTCCTTAGCAGGGGAGGGAGGTGGCAGCTGCAGGGGAGGGATGCCTTACTGTGCTAGAGGGACTTGTGTCTTCCTGGAGACGACGGGACAGACCTGATCAGGGTGGAGCTCATGAGACTCAAGGACCTGGTCACATGGACACAAGGGGACCCAGAAGCCTTGGTCCTATGGCACCTCAAAAGTGCTGCAGGAACCAGTCAGCAAAGGTGTTCGGGTTGGGGATGCTCCCTGGGGTGGGCAGAAGAGCTCCCATCTTGACACAGCACAGTGGGGAAGCAGGAGGGCAAATCCCATACTGCTATCTCTATCAGTACTTTCTGTTGCTAAGTCTCTACATGTCAAAAGGGATGTTTCTGCTCACAGGCAGGAAGTATAATTTCATGAACGAGTGGCAGAACGTCAAGGTGAGCCTCAGGAAACCAGGGAGGCTTCGGGGGACAACATGAGCAGAACCAGCTAGGGTCAACCTGTCCCTTCCAACTCCAGGGCTCGGCAAGGACGCCTCCTTGAGGATAAGGCCCCATAGTTGCTTCTTTGGTCATAGGAACTTTGACCCCGTGGGAGTTGCAACTGCAGGGATGTTGACCCCTGTCATCCAGTTCAAGTCAGGAGTCAGCTACGGAGGGGCTGGACCGGGCGGGCCCCGGACCACAGCTTTAGACACGAATAATTGGTGCACAAGACCAACTCTTGGCCTGTCCACACCTCAGTCATGTGTGCCAGGGCCACCCTACCACGTCCTACCGTGTCTTTTCTTTGGCTTCTTTGGTCGGTACTGTAGCAGTAGGGATGAAGATATGGTCGTGGTGTGTGATGACAAGAATGTGGGAAGAAGTGGAGACATGAGGAGCTGGCAAGAATTGAGGTTTGGAGACTGAAAGTTCGGATCTGCAACTTTATAGCGATGTGCTCTTCCACGAGACATTCACTCTCATTTTTACAGGAGGGATAATAAAACCTTGGGAGGTTTTTTTCTTCTTCTCTCTTTCTGTTAGATTTTAAAGCATTCTTCGGAAGAATCCAGTACTGTATCCAGCTCATAGTATGTGAAGAAATCAGTAGTGATGTTGGAGCTGTAGGCCCATCGGTAGCTGGCCCAACCCTCCAGACACAGGATGCATCTAGGTGTGGCAGCAAAACACTGTCAGAGCCAGGAGGACAAGGATGAATATTTGCTGCAGCTTTCAGAAAAAAGGAAAAATTTTTAGCGGTGTATTCGTTATCTACTGCTATCCTAACAAAGGAGTGCAAACTCAGTGGTATAAACTAAGCAAGACAGATGTGTTATCTCATAGTTGAGGAGGTCAAAAATCCCAAGTCAGTCTCACTGGGCTAAAGTCAAGATGTTGGCAAAGTTTGGCCTTTCTACAGGCTTTTGGGGGAGGGCTCATGTTTTTTTTTTTCCTTCCCAGTTTCTAGAGGCTCCTGCATTTCTTGTGGCCATTCCTCGGTCTTCAAAGCCAGCCATGTGGCATATTGTAGATCCTTTCCTGCCTCTGACCTCACAGCCTCCCTCTCCCAAGGACCCTTGTATGACATTTAGGGCCTATCTGGAAAATCTATGCTAGTTTCCCTGTATCAAGGGCTTTAGAGTTCCTTTTTCCATAAGGTAGCATTCACAGGTTCTGGAAATTGCAGCGTGGAGATCTTAAGTGGCTATTATTTAGTTCCCCAAAGGTGATATAAGGATGTGAAACTTGGTGCTCCTGCAGCCATCTTGAAGAATGCCAATATGATGTCCACACCCATCATATTAAGGGAAGAGGCGGTCGAGTTCAGTGGGGGAAGAGAGACTAAGACTAGTGACCTCACTTTAGGCTTTGGGTCAAGTCCAGACAGAAGCCAGTCCTACCTTGTGAACTTTCAGTAACATGGATGGATAAAATTCTTTTGAGGCAACCCCCTTGGGTCCCTTCCCACTGTGGGAGCTTTTCTGTCCTCTCAGTAAATCCTGCTTTCATGCACACACACACACACACACACAGACACACACACACACATCCTTGTTAAGTCCATGCCAATCTGAACCAGGTTACTTGAACATCTGAAACCAAGAATTAATTGGCTAACAGAGTTGATGACACAGGAGCCTCTTCCTTTGAGACTGGGAAAACAGAGATAGGATAAGGAGGTGGTGTTTTCAGATAGGAACCCAAGGGCCTCTTACAGAATCTGGTTTAGACTTCCAGTGGAAGCTCGCTCGGAGGAGGGCCCTCAGAACCGCCACTGCCACCTAGCATGCGGTGGTTCATCAATAAAAAACAGCCCGAGAAACTCTCCTTCCAGGGAAAGCTTCCCCGACTTCAGGTCTCTCCTTCCCAGAGTCCTGCTTCCTAGGCCTTTGCAGCACTCAGTGCCACTCTCTTAGCTGGGTGCAAGGGCAGGGCAGTCTGGCTCTTGCTCAGGAAGGAGATGTTGCCCTGCAGCCATGGCCCTAGGGCCTGCTCCCTGAAATCCCCTGCAGGCAGATGTCCTGCATCTCAGCAGCCTTGCAGGGGAATAGAGAAAGCACCGGGGATCTTGGGCTGGGGGCCTGGCCGATACTTGGCAGTGGCAGTGGTCAGTGGAGAGAATCCCTGGTGACCATAAGATCCCTGCAGAGCCCTGGGGCTTGATTTGCATGCTGCAAGTCTACACTGGGACCATTTAAAAAAAAATGTCAGTGACACAAACTTAGAACACAAGGAATCCTGAATAAAGAAGGCTAGGCTCAGATGAATGCATTATTTTGCTGGTAAAGTTGGCATTGGAAAAATAAGGATTTTTACTTTATACCTTGAACTTGGGCACTGGATTAAAAATACTTTAGTGCCAAGATGGTGAAGACCCGAGTGCTCACGTGTTTCAGGATTGCGCTCTGGGGTCTGGCAGGCATGGTTTGAAAGAAAGACAGCGGCCTGCAGTGCAGGCTGCTCATGTCCAGGGCTCATTATCTCCAGGAACTGAATGTTCCAAGGAAGTCCAGGAGAGCAAGCGTCAGGCCTTCGAGGTGACAGTCCAGCACACCAAACACACTGCCCTGGACTGTGAGGCAGTGGCCTGGCCTTCTTTCTTCTTGCTTTTGAAAAAGACTGCAGAGATAGTTAATTAACACTGTGTCCAGACATCGCAGCTTCCTCTGCATCTGCCCAGCATGGGGGGAGATATGGTGCATGTGCCATGGCTGCTGGCATGATAATGAATGTGACCATGGCTCTGAACCCAGCCACACCCCTGATTCTAAAAGCAATCACGTAGAAAGGCAATAAATAAAAGCCACGCAGAAGAAGGGAGAGCCACTAGCACAGCTTCTCTACAGCATAGAAATTGATATGGCAAACCTTAAAGGCTCCCCAAATATCGCTTTGTTTGCTCAAACTCAAAGTAACTGAGAATTTAACAACTCTTGTACATGTGTGTGCATATGTGTTATGTGTGCATGCAGCTGTGTGTTCATGCATATGTATTCATGAATGGCTGGGTATTGTGCACAAGTGCACATACATGTGCATGTCTTTGTTTGTACATGTAGGTGTGAATGCATATATGTGTGTTGAGTGTTTTCTACATTCTTTAGCATGTGTGGCCATTTGTCTTTATATGTATTTGTTATGGCTTGTGGATTGATATGAAATACTATCTTGGGCATGCCTAAACTGAAGACAAGGTGGAATATTCTATGTGGAGTGGGTTTTTTTTTTTAGTTGGAGTCTCACTCCATCACCCAAGCTGGAGTGCAGTGGCACACTCACGGCTACCCCAGAGTCAACCTCCTGGACTCGCGATCCTTCTGCCTCAGCCTTCCAATTATCCAGAGCTACAGGCTTGTGCTACCACACCTGTAATTTTTTGATTTTTTTATTGTAGAGATGAGGTTTGCTCAAGTTGCCCAGGCTGTTCTTGAACCCATGGGCTCAGGCAGGCCCTCCACCTGAGCCTTCCAGTGGTGTGGGTTTCAAACTGGTGAGGGGAGGAGGAATTATATGCCATGCCAACACTGAGGTCAAGGGCTGGTGGTGGCCAGTCACTGCACATGTGAGAAGACGCGTCCTAAGACTGCTACTTTGCTGGGTCTGCTCTTTGTGGCTGTAAGAACTCAAGAGATGTTGCTCTCTTGGATAGACCTTGGGCTGCCATCACAAAGTGCCACAGAAGGGGGGACCAAACAATTCACATTTACTTTCTCACTCTTCTGGAGACTAGAAGTCCAAGATCAAGGCCTCTGCAGGACTGGTTTCTTCTGAAACCTTTCTCCTCAGCATGTAGACACACAGTGACCAGAGAAACTGCCTAGGACTATGGGGTGGTGGCCTGGAACCCTCCCTTTCTGTTTTTGCAAAAAGCCGTGGAGCTAATTAAATAACACCCTGTCAATAAATCTTGGCTCCCTCTGGGTCTCCCCAGCATCATAGCAGCATGAAAGAGGACATGGTGCATGTGTCACAGATGCTGGTAGGAAATAAATGTGATCATGGCTCTGAACCCAGCCTCACCCCATCTGGAAGTAGAAAGGCCTACTTGGCATGTCCTCACATGGCCGATGTTCTGTGGGTATCATCTGTGTTCCAATCTCTTCTTATAAGGCCACTAGTAAGATTGGATTAGGGCCCACCCATATGACTTCATTTAACCTAACTACCTCTGTAGAGGGGCCTGCAGTCAGTCACACCCTAAAATAGCCAGGGTTAGGGCTTCAACATAAGAAATGAGGAAGTGGAGAGATTCAGCACAGAGCACTCACACCTTCCAACTCAACACCTTCCAACAACTGTTGCTTGCTGAGCACATCCGGGTCCAGGCTCTGTTTGAGAATTCATGTGGTTGTAGCCATGGACACACAGACGTCCCACCCGTCTCCCTGGGGGAAATGTGCCTCGCTTGCAGAGTTACAGGTCAAGTTGTCAGGGCTGCCTTGGGGAGACAGGGTGTGATGAGCCTTGGAAGGTGTCTGTGCAGCCTGCATGGGCTTGGAGAAAAAAATAGTTTGAGGAAATTCACTCTGCTTGGAAAGTAGAACGCAAGGGAGGAGTGGGCCATGAGGTGTGGAAGGAAGCTAGATGGCGCAGATTTTGAAAGCCTTGTGTGGACTTTGTCCTAAGAGCAGCAGCATTTATCTTCTGGAAGGATCCCTGGAGTGTAGACTGGAGAAAGGTCTGGAGAGAGCAGAGCCGTGGCATGGCTCTAGATAGCCATGGAAGGTGGAGCAAGGGCAGGCAAGAGCTATTTAAGAGACAGAGCCCACAGGGCCTGGAGACCAACTGTACCCCAGGGCAGGAGTGGTGGGATTGTCTTCTGGGCTGAGCAACTGCATCCATGGGATGGGGATGAGGGAGGAGGGCCACCAGCTGGTGGGTGGAGGATGGAAACCTTCTTTTGGGAAAACCCAAGGTTGAGGTGAAGCCTGTAGGCTACCCACAGGGGTCTAGGCAGGCACGAATGGGAGAAACTGTGCCCAAGGGGAAGAGGACCCAGGCCAACCATGGTGGAACAGATGCTGCCATAACACGGAACCGCCTACATCCAACCTAGAAGACATGGGGGTGATGACCAAGTGTGCCTCAAGCCCGTAATTCAGTGGTGATATTGGCCTTCTTCATTCTGAGCAGGGAGGAGTAGAAGAAACAGTCGCCCTTGGCTAAGAGGGGGACATCATCTCCCTTCCTCCTGTCTCCCTGGGAAGGTAGTGGTGCTAGGGCCATGGGCTCTCAGCAGGTGATACCGCAGGCAATGTGCTTATGACAGGGTTGGCTGAGGAATCCCTGTAAGTGACTCACCCTCGACCATGGCCCTGTCACTGCTCCCCTGGGACTGCCTGGTGGGACTGTGTCCACACCAGCAGCACAAAAGCTCTCTACAGGGACGTTTGATACACATTGTGTTTTCCTACCCTTTCAGGAAGTTAAAAGCATCCTGCAGTCTAAAGGGATGGTTAAGAGAGTACTCCTGTGGTCTAGGCTGGGTGAGGTCACGAGCTTTGGAGTAAGACAGAGCTGCTTTAATCCTAACTCTATCACTTAATAGCTGTTACCCTGAGCAAGTTAATGAGCTTATCTGAACGTCAGTGGGGAGATCTGTGAAAGCAATTGTAGCGAGGCTTACCTTTCAAGGTTTTTAAAGTCTGTTTTGGAGATAATCACATCAGCATATTCAAATAGAAAATTTAGGTACCTATGATTATCCCAGATGCTGAAATAGCATGTGGTGAAATTGACCACTTTTCTTTCTCAAAGAACTGGCACAGGAGGAAATGAAGGAAAGTTCCTTGAGTCAATATGAGCTGTCTACTAGAATCAGACACTAAATCTCCATGTGTGTAAGCTCAGACCATTTGCATGAGAGTCACGTGTAAGATGAGAATTTCTGCTCTCCCTGCTAATGACCACCAATGACCTGATGTCCTCACCACTGCGATGAAAATAAAAATAAATAAGTTAGAGGAAACTGGCATTTACCAACCGTGTAATTAGATGCCTAGAAAAGCTGGGAGGATGAACTGAAAGCCCTTTGCAAACTGTGAAGCAGCCAGTTAGAAGAACTGTAAACAGTCACTTTTCTGTGTGCTGGAATAAGCAATTAGAACATTTTGTGACAAAAATGCCACAATTCCACCGAAATAAAAGTAAGGAAATAATCCCCCAAGTAGATGTGACATGTGTGTAAAATTTATAACAATCTTTAAGAGAACATAAACAAGATAGGAGTCAAGGAAGGGCAAGTGGGAGTCCTGGGTGAAGCCCTTGGCCTGTCAACGTGTCAAGCTCTCAAGCCAACTGGCAGATTGAAGTAATACCTCCTGGGACAGCAAAATATGCCTTAGGACACCAGACAGCCCAACTCTGAAGCTTGTGTGGAAGAAAAAAGCATGATAAAACTCATGAAGAGTAGCACAAAAATTTCAACAAGAAAAACCCATCCATCCTTCTTATAATAAACATATGGTAAAAGTGTCATTTCAATAGAATGGGGACACATGGAATAAGCCTTATATCTTTTACAAAAACTATCAATTTGGGAAAAATAAAGTTTAATATATTTCTACTTTATGTCAGGCACAAAAATGACATGAAGTGAGTATGGTGATGAGTTTTTAGATGTAACAGCAAAATCATGATCCATGAAAGAAATAACTGATAAGCTGGACTTCATTAAAATGAAAACTTTTGCTCTGTGAAAAAAACACTGTCAAGAGAATGAGAAGGCAGTCCACAGACTGGGAAAAAAATATTTGCAAAATACACAACTGATAAAGGACCATGAGCCAAAATATACAAAGAACTCTTAAAACTCAACAATATGAAAACAAATAATGTGATTACAAAATGGGCAAAAGACTTGAAGAGATACCTGGCCAAAGTAGAGATACAGATGATAGCACAAGCATTTGCAAAGATGCTCAGCACTACATGTCATTAGGGAATTGCAGATTAAAGCAACAAGATACACGATACCCTAGTAAATGTCCCAAATTCAAAACACTGACAGCTCCAAATGCAGACGAGGGTATGGAACAACAAAAACGCTCCTGAATTTCTGGTGGGAATGCAAAACGGTGCCACCACTCTAAAAGACAGATTGGTAGTTTCTTACAAGACTAAAAATGCTCTCACTGTATCGTTCAACAGTTGTGCTCCATGGTATTTGACCAAATAAGTTGAAAACTACAGTCCACACAAAAATCCACACTCAGATATTCATATTTTTACTAATAATTGCCAGAATTTGGAAACAACCAAGATGTCCTTCGGTAGGAGAGTGGATAAACAAACTGAGATACATTCATGCAAGTGACTGTTATTCAGCACCTAAAATAAATTAACTGCCAAGCCACAAAAAGACATGGCGGAACCTTAAATGTGTGTTAAGCAAAGAGGCCAATCTTAGGAGGTTACATGGTAGAATTCCAACTATGTGGCATTCTGTAAAGGGAAAAACTGTGAAGACAGAAAAATGCTTGGTGGCTGTGAGGGATAGGGGAATGGAAAATGATTAGGCAGAAAACAGGTGATTTTTAGGGCAGTTAAACTATTTTGTATAATACTGTAGTGGTAGATACCCTAGTGGTAGAGACGTATATACATATATTGTCCTTATACCATAAGGACAACCTTATATGTTATCCTTATACATTTTTCCAAACCTGTAGAATGCACAACAACAAGAATGAACCTTAATATTAACTATAAATTTTGGGTGATAGTGAGGTGTCAATATGGGTTCCTTGACCTCAGTACATGAGCCATCTGGTGGGGGATTTTGACAGTGGGGGAGGCTATGAGTATGGAATGGGTGGCAAGAGATATATGGGGACTCTCTGTACTTTCCAGCCACATTTGTTGTGAACCTAAAACTGCTCTAAACAAAAAATCTATTTAAAAATAAATAAATAGGGTGGGTGCGGTGGCTCAAGTCTGTAATCCCAGCACTTGGGAGGCCGAGGTGAGCAGATTGCCTGAGCCCATGGGTTCGAGACCAGCCTGGACAACTTGGCAAGACCTCATCTCTGCAATAAATTATAGAAGCATGCCTGTAGCTCTGGCTACTTGGAAGGCTGAGGCAGAAGAATCACCTGAGCCCAACAGGTCGATGCTGCGGTGGCCGTGATCACGCCACTGTACTCCAGTCTGGGCGATGGAGTGAGACTCCAACTCAAAAATAATTAACTAACTAACTAACTAACTAAATAAATAAATAAAAACAGTAATACAAGTGATAATAGCAGATACTACTTAATGAGGACCTATTATGTATCTGGCACTCTGTAATCCTTAACTGTGCGATCTCAGTTTGTGTGTCTATAAAATGGGAGTGATAATGATTGTACTTACTTCATTGGGTGGTTTTGAGGAGCCAATTAAGTAATATCTGTGATGCTTTTAGCATTATACCTGGACCATTGTAAGTATCTAGGAGAGAGCGGTTATTACTCTAATTTTTTTTTTAGTTGGAGTCTCACTCTGTGGCCCAGACTGGAGCGCAGTGGCATGCTCCCGGCCACCACAGCCTAGACCTGCTGGGCTCCGGCGATCCTTCCACCTCCACCTTCCAAGTAGCTGCAACTACAGGCACACGCTACCACGCCCAGCTAATTTTTGATTTATTGTAGAGATGAGGTCTTGCCAAGTTGCCTGGGCGGGTCTTGAACCCACAGGCTCAGGTAATTCACTCACCTCGGCCTCCCAAAGTGCTGGCATTACAGGCTGAGCCACCAACCCCAGCCTACTCTGATTATTATGGGGGAAAAGGCAATCCTGCAGGTAGAAGACCAAAGCACAGGTAGAGCAAACATGGTAACAGCAGAGCTAAGAGACAGATGGGTCATTCATGTATGAAAGGAAATCCAGTCCATCGATAATAACAGAAATGGAATTAAAGTCAATGACATATTTCCATCCATCAAATTGATGAAAAATGAAAAAAAAAAAAGACTGCCTGGATCCAATATAGCTAGGGCGTGGGAAGCTGGACGCTTCCCTGTATGTTGGTAGGAGGGTATGTAGAGATGTTTTTTGGCATATGTTCTGGTAGGCATCCTTGCCCATAAGATGGTCATGCATGTTATGTTATGTGGCCAATGGTATTAAGTGTGCTTGGTATTGAATATGTTCCTCTCCATGGAGGAGCCCTGATCCTCTGCTATACTCGCAAGGGTGCATGAATCAGGTCAGGGCCACCAGAAGGCCCCGAGGAATAAATATGCAAAGATGCTAAGGCTTTTCTTCTTTACTGCCTTTTAAGCTTTGTTTTTTTGAGAAAGTAAAATATTTGTTGTTGTCTCACTGATAGAAGTGATGTTTCTATTCTTTCTATATAAGCTTGGGTCCCGTCGGGAAATTTTTCTCTATATTAAGGAAAAATGATTAAACCCATCACCCATGCTCTGAGTTGATTCTTATTAGTTTCAGCCTCCTATTCCAGAAGTGTGTTGGGAAGAGGCCGTGGATGGCTTTCTTTTCTGTCCAGGAGTTCTGTGTGTGTCCCCTGTGTTCAGGTCGATAGCCTCGAGATCTGGCCCACTGGGCTGTCAGGTGAACATGAAAGAACGAGGTTGTGTGCTGAAGACATGGCTAGGCTTAACTGTGATAAAAGCAGTACTTAAATAGTCAGGAGTCTGTATTGTAAAACTGTAGCCTTATGTGAGGGACACAGCCTTTCTTCCTCCCTAACTTTGAGGCAGGAGACATATGGCTGATGTACAGGTGAGATACAAAGAAATTTAAGACCACATGCAGGAACAGAGCAGGTGCTTAACACACGAGATGTTAAGTCATCTTCCTGAGCTGTTGAGCCCATACACATGGCTTCAGTGGCTCACAGCCTCCAGTCCAGGCTACAGTTCTGATCTTCAGAGCCGGATATCCACACACTCCTCACATGGGAAGGACTTACTTTACATATGTAAAGACAGGTACAAAAACAAAACACCAACTTAGGTGCTAGGTTAAAAATATATCCCAGTGGGGCCTCCGAAGTGTTTTCAGGCCTGACAAGGGTGTATGCAATCTGGTGCTGCCTAAAAGATGCAAAGAATTGCACAGAAGCTAGATGGGAAAATATAGTTTATGTAAAAAGTAAATTAGAGGGAGAGAAGGGAGAGGAGATTCACCTCCCCAAGGTAGGGGAAGGGGCCAAAGCCAAGAAACATGGCAGCCATAGCTCAAAGAACACATGGTCAGACTATAGCTTAGTGACTGCTGTTTGAAGCTGAATGGCTTTCAGCTCTTCCCTTTGGTGGGGGCAGGTTGTTAAGGTGGTTGGGTGGTGGTCTACTCCACATCATCACGGAGGGCAGGTAAGCACAGGTACTGACATCAGGTGATGGACGGCAGGCAGATGAGTGGGATAGTCACATGACTGCTGCTATGGTGACGGGGTCTATCTGTGTCATGAAGGTCACAGAGGGCTGATTAGGTTAACCTGGATCTTATAGGTGGAGGCAAATACTTGAACTAGAAAAGCTGATTAGTACAAAACAAGCTGGGGAGGGGGTGGTAGAACAATTATCAATAGCTACCTCTAAGAAACGAAGTTCTGTCCTTGGCTAGTGATTAGAGGGTAAATTAAAGTGAACTGCTAGAGAAACATGACAATTCTAAGCAATGTTAAAATGGCTGCTCTTTGGCTATATTGACACCTTTCTATGTCCATGCCATTCATTAGATAAAATTCACTTTCAAAGTGTCTATCTGTCTATCTATCTTTCACCGACCTAGGAATTTGACAGCATGTCCTCGGTTCTGTCTTCTCAGGGGAAATAATTCAACGAAGAGACAAAGCAGCCGAGCAAAGAGCAGCTTTATTTAGGCTAGAGAAAGTACACTCTGATAGAGACCAGAACCGGTTGACCCAGCTGGGTACAGCCCACGGGCATTTGTGCTGTGTTTTTCTATATTCCCTTACTTCCTTCTTTCTGGTCTCCTTCCTGGTCTTTTCCTTAATTTTGCATTGTCTCCTCCAGGGTAGGGGATGTTATATAACTGAGGGCTTGGGCACAAGTGTGGAGTCTGGTGATAATATGAATTCTACCTAATGGTGGTGTTGCTCATTATTGCCACCCTAAGAAGGTCATATAGTGACCAAGTTAGTATGGAGGGTACCTGCATGGCTCCATGAGATTCCCTCTTTGTTTTGATTTCCTCCTTCCCAGGTTGCTGTCAGCCACAAGTTAGCAGTTGTGGCCCTGGAGTGAATGATTGTCTGGCATTCCTGGGGCGTTCCTTCCTTCATGAGTACCACCTTCCAGAGCATCCTTTTTTGCCTGCTCGTGTCTACCTAACTGTTTGTCTGGTCTAACCTATCTATCCATGCATCTACATACGCATGTGTATTTGCATAGAAAGGCACTTTTCAAACAGTTACTAAATCATCACATTATTACCAATGGCTATATCTAAGTATTGAGACATAGATAAATTTTAATTCTTTCCCAAATTTCCTATAATGATTCTATACAGCTTTATACTCATCAAGAAGAAATAAGTTTTTCCTGTTATGTGCAGAATAGCATGACAACAAAGTGACTCTCAGTGTAAATGGACCCTTACCAAATAGACTGGGCCCTAGCTCCATTTTTGTTAATCTTGGAGCCTTCCAGAGAAGTTGCTGTCACAGAGTAGCTCTGTGATCCGTTCTGGTAAATAAATGTATTCGGCTCTCTGAACATTCGTGAAATGGCATCCAAAGTGACAGTCATGGTGCCAATCTTAATAATTCATGTTCTTTGTAAATTCTTTCTAAGCAATGACTAAATTATCAAAACAATGGTGCTGTTAAAAAGTAATATTTGAAACTTTTAAGCAGACACCAGAGCTGTTTTCCTTAATTCATCCCCAGTTTAAAATGAAATTTGGTTAATGATGCAGTTAAATTTTAGCATTTGTGTTCCAGTTGATTTAAATGTTATAATTTGACCAGGCTTAAATTTTTTCTTTGCTGAATTAACACTTTCTTCAATGATATTGAAGAATCAGTGTAATAGTTCAACTTCAATAAAATTCAAAGAGGAAGTGTTCTAAGTACTTAGACTAAACCATTCAAAATAATTTTACAAACTAATCAAATATTATGACTGTAGTTATGGATATATATGCATATATATATTTATATATTATATATATTTCATATTTTTATATATGTATGATATATAAAATTTGAATTAGATGTTGCCCCTAATAGTTTTCTAGAGCCATAGAATATTAAAATTAGAAGAGACTTTGGGGATTATCCAGTAGTTTGGCACTCAGACACATTTTTATTAGA
The DNA here is from genome assembly GCA_963574415.1 of Tarsius wallacei. Taxonomy (NCBI): domain Eukaryota; kingdom Metazoa; phylum Chordata; class Mammalia; order Primates; family Tarsiidae; genus Tarsius; species Tarsius wallacei. Next base: position 62,118 of record CAUYQG010086288.1, read on the forward strand.
TCTATTTAAATTAAGAAACAAATATATTGGTAACTACTCATACTGACTGCATGGTTAGAAACTTCGTTGTCATGTATCTCGTATTTTGTCATGACAGCTATATTCTCTAGTAAGCAGACATAGGGACTTAAAATGGAGAATGTAGCAATCGAGAAGCGTATTGACATGATTGGCTTCGCTCTGTGACTCCTGCATGTCTTCATATGTGTGCTTCCTGCATGCTCTTATCATATGCATGTTTGGAAGGGGGGGGGAAGAGGTGTGAATTTACCCCAAAGATGCACCTTACACGGTGAGGGGGCAGAGTAGGGAGAGCAAGCCTTCCCAAGAGGCAAGCTGTGCTTTCAGTGACATCATTGTGATAAATTATGCTTTTCCCAGAACAGATGAAGGGAAAGGAAGGAGACATTGTTTCTTAATTCTTATTTTTTAAGGAACAGGAGGTTTATTTGAAGCAAACATTCTTCTAAGTCTCTCTGTAGCTTTATTCCCTTTGGTGCCAAATCTGGCATCCTATTATGTAACCGTATGCCAAAATTGTTTCTTTTCTTTCTCTAATATATCTTTCAGTTTCATCCTTTTAGAAAGGAAAAATGCAAAGACTAACCATGGAAGCTTCCAAGGCTTGCAGGAAGTCTTGTGGGAGTGTTTATCAAAGAATGTGGAAGGTTTTGGGGGGCATAATTCTTTAAGCCTCAGGCTGAAAGGTGGAGATACCATATTTATTATTCTTATTACAAGGAGGTGAGATGAGGGCTTGAAAACAAATGCACACATTCAGCATGGGCGATGAAAAGAAAACTTTTTTTAAAAAAAGGGATTATTAAAATTCAGAAACACCAGATGCCTCTGGCAAGCTTCATCAGGGGAATTCTTGTGAGAGGGCTTTTATTTTCAGAGTTTTAAATAACTGGAGTTTCCATTTTCAATTTTAGTAGAAAAATATAAAATTCTTATTTCTCAATATGAAAAGAGGGTATTTATGAATATATATATATATCACACAAATTGGAAAATATATATTTATTAACTTCAGTATTCTGTTTCAGAAGTTTTACAATTACTTTAAGCCATCCAGTCTCAATAATATTTTTTCCTATAAATGAGAAGAGAAAAGATCTCATTTCTTTTCTTATTCATCAGACCCCAAGGAAATAAAATGGCATTTTCTACTAGAGAGATATGATAAACCCAATCTGAGGTCTTGCTTCTCTTCATTATAAAGTTCCCCAAGGAAAAGCTATACTGGCTTTATAAAGAATAAATACAGAAAGATCAAGATTTGGAAAAAATAGTATAATAGTGGTTATATTTTATTCTTGGTAGATATATTGAGAGATGAGATTCATAGGAACCTATTTATACATATTTTTTCTCTAAATAATTACTTTTTTGGATGTTAGCTATCAGACTTTTAAATCATCATCATTATCACCATCATTGTCCTAACTCAAGTCTATTAGAAGAAAATTCTATTTTATGCAAAGCTTTGGATGCTTTGTCTCAGAAGGAAAATATTGGCTCCATAAGAATATGTGTCCCAACTGATTTTATTGTTTATAAAAAAAATTCAAGAAGTGGTACTAAAAGTGTCAGACCTCGAATTTGAAAGTGCACGTTTGATCCCTTTTACTACATATTAGCTATGGGTCTCTAGGTTCTTTGTCTGAATGTGTTCCTCTATAAAAGTGATAAAATAATAAGAAACATAAGAAACATGAGAAACAAATTAAGCAATGTATATGAAAAACTGTCAAATTCATTTCCACTTACAGGAGAGGGATTATTTCAGTCAAAATATGTGAAATTAAGATGATGAACACTTGGATCTAGTTCCAGGTAAGATGGAGTAAGCACATTCCACTCCACCTTGTGTGTCTCAATGAATGCAGCTATAAGACCTGGACAGAACCTAGGGATCAGGTATTTGAGAAATCTGGAAAGTAAATAGTATCAAGAGTATTGAGGAAGAAACTCAGATGTAGGACAAAGGAATCTCCAGGATAAGTTCTCTAGTTCAAGGTTCAAGGAGCAATAAAGATGTCTCCTGGGACCAAAAGACCAGCAGAACCTAAATCCATGAAGGAGGGCACATTCTCCTCTGATCAGAAGAGATTTGGTTTTCACAGGGTGAGGCAAATATTTTTGTTGCCGTTTTATTGTCCTCTCATCATTTGGCCTTAAGTGTTGGTGTGGTCAGAGAAATGTACAGCAGGATGAGATAAATAGACCCCTAGCTTTTCTGAGTAGAGAATCAAAAATTGGAATCCTAGAAAGTAAACTACTGGGGAGAATTGTAGAGAGAGAAGGACTTGAAGAAGCAACTGCATGAAGTCATATACCAATTCCTGGACTCACCCCAAAGGACATAGTCTTGGAGCTTATTTAAAACAGCATATACCCAAATTTAAGTTAAAGTAAGCAATATACTACTACCTAAGTTCCAGACTGGGAGTCATGTACACAGCTACAGATCATAGTACAGTGAAGGCCTTGAAAACGAAATGGTTGACATTCAAAACACAGCTTACAGAAGACTGTACATAACTTGCAACCTGAGCCCAAGATTTCTTCCTAAAACAGGAAATAGCAACATTTTCTATAAAATATTGGCAAGATCCCAAGGTCTCATAACATAATATTCAAGTGTTCAAGATACAATTCAAAATTACTCAGCATAAGAAAAATCAGAAAAATCTCTATTTACCTGAGGAAAGTCATTCAATAAATGTCAATGCCAAGATGGCAGAAATTTTGAAAATATCCATTAGAGATTCGAAGCAGCTATCATAAGATGCTCCAAGAAGTAATGGCAAACATTGTGAAAACAAATGGAAAGACAGATAATTCAGCAAAGAAATTGAAGATCTTTTTAAAAAGACAAATACACAAGAAGCATTGTGTGATCCTTCAAAAGCTCTTTGGTGACCTAACAGGAGTTTCCCAAAGAGTGCATTTGTTGCATGAGAGACACAAAAAGCAGAGGACACTGAACCTGACCTTTCAAGTGAAAATGTGAATGAGAAGGAGTGTGGAGGGATGCTTAACCCATTCCTGACATTGGTTATTGAGAGTGGGCAAGAGGATGGTGGATTGCTGCAGATGAGTATGCATGCCATGGTTTTAAGGGAAAGTGTAGAATGAAACTTCTCTCTGATACTGTAAATGTATTAAAGTGGAATATGTACATGAACAGAGAATAGATAACATGGATCAATGAAAACACTGATTTGCTCTTTTTCTTAGATTCATTTTTATCGTATAGAATATCTCTAACAAAGTATATACAAAATCTATTATCTGTGGGAATGCTTATGCCTATCATCATTTGCCTTCTTCCAAGCATTCTTGAGAGATGGCAATAGCTCTTAAGAGGAAACATGCTTGGTGACCTCTGAAGTAGCGGATAAAGCTGAGAAATGTGCCCCATTCGCATCAGACATCCCTTGCATCCTCAAAAATGCAAAAACACACTTTTAACACTGCACATGTACTGGGACATATTAAATTAATCGTCAGCCTCATTAATTGCCCATTGCTCCCATCTCATGCACGTCGGGACAATGGTCTCCAAAGATGTCCACATGTTAATCTCCAAAACCTGTGACTGTGCTAGTTTACTTGGCAAAAAAATGACTTTGTGGATGTGATTATCTTGAGGATCTTGAGATAGAGAGATTATCCTGATTATTTGGATGAACTCAATGTAATCACAAGGGAGGTGGCGGTCAGAGAGAGAGATGAGAAGATGAAAGCAGATGATTGGATTGATATGGTGGTGAGCCAATGACTGTGGGCATCTCTAGAACATGCATCCTCCCTCTAGAACCTACAGAAAGAAAGCCCTGTGGAGACCTTGATGTTAGCCCAGTGAACCTTCTGACTTCCAGAATTGTAAAATAATGAACGTGTGACATTTAAGTCTGTGGTAATCTGGGAATGAATTCAGGCCTAGGAAGTAAATTCTGTCTTCTGAATTCCCATAGATTCTTTCTGTTCTCTTAGAGATCACATGCCACAGTTCACACCCAGCAATCTCACCTCTTTTCTCATGTTCCTGAGCATTCTGTTTCCCTTGATCTTGGATTTTGTCCTATGCTGGTCAAGTTCCTCTTTCTTCATTGCCATAAAGAACATTGAACAGAAGGTTAACGTGTATAGAAAACCTTACTGATATTTGGGGGCTACAAAAAGATGATTCTAGGAAGAAAACCATTTTGTCTGCTGAGATGAAAACAGTTTTAGTTGCCTTGGCCAGTATTTCCACCCTTGCAAACATATTGACTGGGGCCAGGTACAGTGACTCACGCCTGTAATTCCAGCATTTTGGAAGGCCAAGGTGAAAAGATTATTTGACACCAGGAATTTGAGACTAACCCGGGCAGCATGGCAAGACATTGTCTCTAAAAAATAAAATAAAATAAAATTTAACCAGGTGTGTGTTTCCAACTTCTCAGGAGACTGAGGTGGGAAGTTAGCTTGAGTCCAAGACTGCAGTGAGCTATGGATTGTACCACTGCACTCCAGCCTGGACAACAAAGTGAGACCTTGTCTCCAAAAGAGAAAAGAAAAGAAACACATTGATTCTTCCTGGCATCATGGATTTATGTCACTGATGGTGTCTTTTAGGGGTGCCTGGGACTCCCACCCAGTTCACAGACTCCTTTCTCCCCAACCCCTCTGAACTCTTTCCCTCTCCGTTTTCAGACCTCTCCCCAAGTTGAATCTGAACTGCCTGAGGAAACTCAAAATTATCTCCCTTCATGTTCATGCAAAACAATCCAGCCTCTTTGCACCTCATTCCAGATAGTGCTGTGAGTTTCACCATGGGGACCCAAAGACATGATGAATGTACTCTGTTTGAAGTAGAGTCCTGGATTCCTAAGATGAAAAAGCAGATTTTTTGTTTCATTGTTCCTGCTATGAAATGATCATCCTCTTGCCTTTTGTTTCTTGAGCCTTGTTTCTCTCCTACCTTCACTTGGTCCTGAGTGGGTTGCCAAGTGCTCCCTGGGGAGCTGGAACTCAACTCTATTGTTGTGACTCCTCGACTCTGCCCACCTTCCAGTCCATGAATTTCTTCAAAGTAGTAGTAAAAATAATTGCTATGTGCCCTCCAGTTTAAGGTGGCTCATGAGTTAGGTTATCAGCCTTTCTGAAATTATTTCCTTAGGGGATAAGTTTTGATACTGTTTAGCACAGCTTTTGAGAGTTGACAGACTCATCTCTTAAGCATGAAGACATCTCAGCTAACTCTGGGAACATACATTGGGTGGGCCATTGTGACCGCCTTCAGACATCAGCAGCATCTGAAGAGATGACATGTAGAAGGGACCCGGTGACTACAGGAGTGGAGGAAGCATGGTCTCCACAGAGGGGCAGATTGGTACCCTGCTTTTCCCAGTGACCGAGACAGTCCATGTAGGGCTGCCCGTAGGGACATCCTTTCACGTTTTATGTTTTGTAGGTGACTGTCCAGTTCAGTGTAACAGGATTTTTCATGATGTTTCTCTGGAAAGGAGGTCTGGCAGAGGCAGAGAATGGGTGACCTGGCCTAGCCTGTGACACTTCCATGGGAATGAGGTGCAAAGAGAAAACGTCACATTCAAAGTACTTCGTCAACACCTTTTTGTGGGGTTTGAGTACAAATGCCAAATGGGTTTTCAAGGAAAGAGGTGGGCCATGTGAGATGGGGTGACCTATGACTGTGACCTAGAATCCACTGGGTCAGCTTAATGTCCACTTGTAATCATCTGACTTCTGAAAACATTAATGTAATTAATATTATGTAATATTATGTAGTTAATCCAGACTACAAGAAGAAAGTCCACCCCAAAATAAGCAGATCCTCTTCTCCATTGGCTGCCCTGCCTTGGCTCTTGCAATGTGTGTGTCATGTGCTGTGCGCACCAAAACACTTGAGTTACCCACCTGCTGGCTATGCGGGTGCAAGACCTCTAAAAGTGAGGCCTGTGACTTGTTTGTCTCCAAGATACAGAGTTCACATTTCTGTGTAATCATCATCAACACTTATGGAATAGCTCTGAATCCAATAAATATAAATCTACAAGTTATCTGCTCTTTTAAAACATGGTCCTAGTGGCTTAAGGTGTACGGAGTTAAATAAGAGTGTGCATCCTCAGGGGATGTACATCCCATGGGTGATATTGTATTAGTCAGCTTTGGCTTCCATTCAGAATATGGCAGGTTGTGTGGCTTAAATAACAGCTTCTGGTGAAGCCTCTTTTCCTGGCTTGCAGATGGCTGCCTTCTCACTGTGACCTCACTTGATCTCTGTGCACACAGAAAGATAGAGAGAAAAAGAGAATGGGTGGACTCTGGTGTCTTCCTCTTCTTATAAGGACACCAGTCCTTCATGACCTCATTTAACCCTAATTACCCTCCTCAAAGCCCTATCTCTAATACAGTCATGGTGGGGATTAGGGATTCAACATATGAGTTTGAGAGGGGGGAACAGAATTTATTCCATAACAGATGGGAACTGAAAGAAAACAAAATAACAATGAGTTACAGGGATTTCGTATAAAGCACATAAACAGGCAGAAATATAGCATGTTTACTTAATATTCCCAGTATTCTCAAAAACTCCCATATTATAAACACAGCAAATAAGTTGACTAAAACTAAGAAAATTGTTATAATTTAAAACATACATCATCTCAATCATGAACAGTTAGAGTTTCCTTGGTATTCGTTCCTGGAATATCTCAAAAGATGATAAAATGTGAAATTAAGCAGAGTTTACTAAGATCAATCATTTTTATTATATGACCTTTTCATTTCAAAACATAGATGCACATGATAAATAAGTTTTCCAGTGAATGAATGCCTGCTCAGAGGTTTCAGCACCCTCCGAAAGAAACCAGGCTAATTAGACATGAAATATCAACTGGTGAGCAATTATAGCTCCTCCCCAAAATACCCCAGTGACTTTGTACGTTTTATAAATTCATGATTTGGGCAGATCTCAAGGTTGTGTCTATATTACGAATTCAGGAACAGCAATAAAACCTCCTCATAACAAGCAATAAAACCTATTGTATATATATATACATATATATACATATATATACACACATATATATATACACACCACCATCATAACTTCTACTTTTATTTAGTTGGTAATAAGGACAAATAAATGTCTTCCATTTGCTAGATTTCTAGATTTCTTTGCATATATCTGTGCAAGTTTTCTATTAT
>CAUYQG010086289.1:0-13041 GCA_963574415.1 Tarsius wallacei
CTTCCGAGTAGCCGGAACTATAGGCACGTGCTACCACGCGCAGCTAATTTTTTGATTTATTGTAGAGATGAGGTCTCGCTTGCCCAGGCGGGTCTCGAACCCGCCGGCTCAGGCAATCCACTCACCTCAGCCTCCCAAAGGCGCAGGATTACAGGCTGAGCCACCGAGCCCGGCTGCCTTTAATTTCTTTTTCTTGTCTGATTGATCTGCCTAGGGCTTTCAATATTATGTTAAATAGAAGCAGTGAGAGTGGACATCCTTGTCGTGTTCCAGCTCTTAGGGGGAATACTTCCAACTTTTTCCTACTCAGTATGTTGTTGCTGTGAGTTTGTCATAGATGGCTCTTATTATTTTTAGGTATGTTCCTTCACTGCCTAGATGGTTATGGGCGTTTATCACGAAAGGATGTTGGATATCATCAAATTCTTTTTCTGTATCTATTGAGATGATCATGTGGTTCTTGTTTTTAATTCTGTTTATGGATCATATTTATTGACTTGCATATGTTGAACCAACCTTGCCATTCTAAGAAAAAATACATACTCAACTTCTGGTATTGGAGAATTCACTTCAGGAATTTCAACATACAGTCAAAAGCCTTAACAATAGACTAGACTAGCAGAAGGAAGAATTTCAAAGTTTGAATACTGACATTCACAGCAATCTAGTCAGACAAAAACAACAACAAAAAAAATTGTTTAAAAATGAACAAAGCCTTTTCTATAAGAAGTATAGAATTTTCTTTTAAAAGTATAGAATTTTTGTAAAGCTAACACATCTACATCTGAATGGCATTTTTGAGAGAAGAGAATGGGGAAATCATGGAAAAAGCATTTGGGGATCCAAGAAAACTTCTCCATTCTTGCTAGAGAGGTCAACATGCAGTTGACAAGAAATTCAGAGAATTCCTGTAAGATAACCATCCCTAAGGCACATAGCCATTGAACTATCTAAAGTTAACACGAGAGAAAAAAATCTTAAAGGCAGCAAGAGAGAAGAGCCACATCACGTCACAAAGGAGTCTTAGAATAATAATGGACCTCTCAGCTGAAACCTTATAAGACAGAAGAAATTGGGGGCCCACTTTTAGCATTCTTCAAGAAAATAAATACCAGTCGAGAATTTTTTACCTTGCCAAACTAAGCTTCATACAGGAAGGATAAATTCATTATGGGGGGGGACCCCAAATCCTGGAATTATATTTTGGAGGGCATGGCTCCCTGTAATAAACTCAGAATTTGCCCTTCCAGATCAAACAGTTAACCAAAATTTTTATCTAGAAGTTTTGAGAAGGTTGTATTAGGATTTGTGGAAGAAACATCCTGAGTTGTGGCAAACAGGTGACTGGTTCTTCTACCATGACAATGCATCTGCCCACACTGCCCTGAGTGTTCACCAGTTTTTGACCAAAAATGGCATGAGCCCAATTACCCCCCCCATTCACCAGATCTTTCCCCAAGCAACTTTTTTTTTGTTTCCCCAGATGAAAAAAGTCATCAAAGGGAAACGATTTGCCAATGTAAAAGAGGTGAAACAAAAAGTGTTGGAAGCACTAGAAGGCACTAAAATTGACAAGATTAAAAACTTGTGGAAAAAGCATCTCGATAGGTATATTGCCTCAGACAGAGAGTACTTTGAAGATGACTGAAGTATAAATTGTAAGAATAAATATACAATTTTTCATAAGTAAGTTTTGGGTTTTGGGGGGGTCCTCCCTCTTATTTCTCAGACAAACAAGGCTAAGGGAATTCATTACCACCAGGCTGACCCTACAAGAGATGTTTAAGGCAGTTCTAAACATGAAACTAAAGAACAATACCATCCAACACAAAAGCACACCTAAGCACATAGCCCACAGGCCATATAAATAACCCACAAAACTGATCATTCAAAGCAACTATTTAGCAATACTATGACAGGAAAAAATATCACATATCAGTAGTAGCCTTAATATCAGTGGTCTAAATGACTCATTTACAAGACATTGAGTGACAAATTGGATATAAATTTTAAATATGTGAATTTTATATGCCTTACTTACACCTTCATATAGTTATAATATAAAGCAATATGGATGGATATTCCCTATAGTTCCACACAAAGCAAAAGTAAAAAATGTTCTTGCCCTTGAAACATGAAATTTAACTTGATTCTAAAATGTTAATTTGTGAATCACAAACAAATCTAGTATTTGAGTAGACCAGTAATGAGTAAAGAGATTGAAACAGTAATTAACAGTCTCCCATCAAAGAAAAGCCAAGAATCTGGTGACTTCAATGCTGAATCTAGTAAACGTTTAAAGAAGGAATACCAATTCTTCTCAAACTCATTCAAAATACTGAAGAGGGAATATTTCCAAACTCATTTTATGAGGCTAGAATTTCCCTGATACCAAAGTCAGACAAGGACACTACAGAGAAGAAAATTACAGGCCAATATCCCTGGTGAACACAGATGTAAAAATCCTTAACAAAATACTAGCAAGCTGAATTCAATAGCACATTAAAAGGATCATTCACCATGATAAAGTGGGATTTATCCCAGGGATAGAAGGATGATTCAACAAATGCAGATCTACACATGAGATACACCACATTAGCAGAATGAATGACAAAAACTTTACAATCATCTCAATGGATGCAGAAAAAGCATTTGACCAAATTCAACATCTATTCATGATAAAAACTCTCAATAAATTAGATATAGAAGGAATAAACCATAACATATAGGCCATATATGACTAACTTAAAGCTCATATCATATTCAATGGTGAAAAGTTGAAAGCTTTTTCTATAAGATCATGAACCAGACAAGGATACTGGTTCTAACCATTTCTATTTAACATAGTAGCAGAATCAGTAACCAGTAACCAGTAGCCAGAGCAAATATGCAAGAGAAAAAAAATAAAGGAATGCAATTTGGAAATGAAAAAGTTAAACTGTCCTTGTCTGCAGATGATATGAACTTGTATGCAGAAAACTCTAAAGATTCCACGAAAACCATGTAGAACTAATAAACATAATCAGTAAAGCTGAAGGATATAAAATCAACATGCAAAAATCAGCAGCATGTCTATATATTAACAGTGAACCATCAGGAAAAGAAATTAAGAAACAATTTCATTTACAATAGCTACAAAAAATAAAATACTTGGAATAAATTTAGTTGAGGAGATAAAAGATCTGTGTATGAAAACTATAATATATTGAGGAATGAAATCAAAGAAGACACAAATAAGTGAAAAGATATCCCTATTCACAGATTGGAAAATAAGTAGTGTTAAAATGTCCATACTATTGAAAGTGATCTGCAGATTCAGTGTAATCTTTACCAAAATTCCAAGGACATTTTTGTCATAAATAAAAAAGAAAAACAACCCTAAAATTTGTATGGAACCACAAAAAACTCCAAATAGCCAAAGCAAACAGGAGTAAAAAGAACAAAGCTGGAGGCATCAACTACCTGATTTCAAAATATACTACAAAGCTACAGTAATCAAAACAGTATGATACTTGCCTAAAAACAGACACATCGACCAATAAAACAAAATAGAAAACCCAGAAATAAATTCACACATTTACAGTCCATTGATTTTTGATAAAGATGTCAAGAACACACAATGAGGGTGAACAGTCCTTTCAATAAATGGTGCTGGGAAAAGTGAATATACATATGCAGATTAATGAAATTAGACCCTCATCTCACACCACACACAAAAACCAACTGAAAATGGATTAAAGACTTAAACATAAGATCTGAAACTGTAAACCTGGTAGAAGAAAACATACAGGGAAAGCTCCATGATATTGGTCCAGACAATAATTTTTTGTATAGCGCAGACAACAAAAGCAAAGAAAGACAAATGGGATTGCATAAACTAAAAGATTTTTGCACAGCCAAGGAAACAGAAACAATAAATAGAGTGAAGAGACAACCTACAGAATGAGAGAAAATATCTGCAGATTTTATAAGAGGTAAGTATGCAAAACATATAAGAAACCCAATAGTGAGTAAACAACGTAGTTTTTAAAAGTATAAAGGATCTGAAAAGATCATTTCTCAAAAAAAGACATACAAATAGCCAACAGGTATAGAAAAGATTGCTCAACATCATTAATCATTAGGGAAATGCAAATTAAAACCACAAGGATATATTACCTCACACCTGTTAGAATGGCTATTATCAAACGACAAAAGATAACAAGTGTTGGACAGAATGTAGAGAAAAGGGATTCTTTTCACACTGTTGGTGAGAATGTAAATTAGTACAGTCATTATGGAAAATAGTATGGTAGCTCCTCAATTAAATATAGGGTTAACATATGATCTAGGGATACCACTATGGGGTATATAGCCAAAGGAAATAAAATCACTATGTCAAAGAGATATCTGCATTTTCATATTCATTGCAGCATTATTCACAGAGGTCAAGATATGGAGCCAACATAAGTGTCCATCTATGGATTAATAGATAAAGAAAATTACACACACACACACACACACACACAGCATTTAAAAAGGAAATCCTGTCATTACTGAATTAGTGATAATATGGATGAACCTAGACGTTATTATGCTAAGTAAAATAGGAAAACAGGCACAGAAAAATACCACATAATCTATCTCATTTATATGTGGAATCTAAAAAAGTTGAACTCATGGAAGCAGAGAGTAGAATGGTGGCTATTCAGGGTTGGGGAAATGTTGGTCAAAGGATATAAAATTTCCATTAGATTGGAGCAATATGTTCAAGAAATTTATTGTACAATATAGTGACTATAGTTACCAAGAATATATTGTATTCTTGAAAATATTTAAGAAAGTAGATTTTAAGTATTCTCACCACAGAAAAATGATAATTATGTGAGGTAATGCATGTGTTAATTAGCTTGACTTAGCCATTCCACAATGTACACCTACTATATTTTAAAACATGTTGTACATAATAAATATCTACCATTTTTATTATTAAATTTAATAAAAAATAAAAATTTAAAAGTCATTTAAAAATTTAGCATTCATTTGACTTTCCACATTATATAATCATATGTTCATATTTACATAATTACATAATGGGAAGGCCAAATATATATATTCAAATATATGTATATATTGTATTTATTTTGGTCATTAAATTGTAGGCTTCCTGGAAGGTAAGGACCATAGCTTTTACATTTCTACCTCTCACTGGCCTTGTTATGTGACATCAATGAACTTCTAATGCTTATTTTATGAAAACATATTTTATTAGATTATTAAAAAGGTAGGGGAAGTTAACCTATCCCACCTTTTCTGATCAAGCTCTGTTAAGCTTTATTTTTGAAAGTGAAATGCATAAAGCACATATTAAAATAAATAATGAATAGTTACCTAGAAACATATCAATAGAACAAAAATATATCTCTGCTAAGAAGACGTCAGTATACTCTCAGGACATAAACTTATAAAAGCCTTTCAACTGAGACACACACGTACACACTACTTTTATCTTTGCAATAAAGAAAAAGAGAATAATAAATTGGAGACCCTTCATACTGTATTTAAAAGCAACCTACAATTAACTTTAGAACGAGTTACTTTATCCAGACTAACTGAAGGGTAAAAGCTTTGAAAAAACCCAGCTGTTCCAGTCAGTACTTTCATGCACTTAAGTAATGGGACATGCTTAGAGATGCTCTATTTCCTGCTCTGCACCAAGAAAGCATGCGTTATGTTGCTATTTGACACCCTATCCCTAGCACATTTGCTAAGCACGAATTACAGTTGAGGATCTCATAGTCACTTAAATTTTTTCCCTAATAAGCTGTTATTCTTTGGCTGATGGTCTCCAAATAAAAGCTTCTGATAAACACTTAGCAGAATAATTTCTTCTTAATGCTGACTTATTAGTAGCTGACTGTGGAGAAGTTTTTTCCTTTTGTTTGAGTATTTTTCAGCTCCTCTGGGTGGCAGTGGAAAGACTGAAACTACTAGATTTGTCTTGAAACAGAGGGTATTTGTATACAGTTTCAGGGTGCACAGTACATCAGACACTTGAAATTCCAAAGTGTTGTTATAATTTAAAAATAATACATCAGTGAAATTTAGTCTTGGTGTAGAACATTCCAGTCCTCCACAAACATTTATGAGCTCCATTTTTTACTGCTTATTAAACAGCAGTCTTCCTGGCACGTATATAGTACTCTGCGTCCTAGCCAAATAAACCACTGTCAGATGAAATTAGTTAAATTTAATGCATATTTCATGCAATGTTACAAACATATTTATTATGTTACTTCCATAAATGAGATCATTTGATGTCAGCATGTGAAATTTTGGTTATCTTCAATTTTTGAATCTTATTAATGTAATTAAATGTAGAATTGTTAAGATATTGTGCATTTTGGTTACCATTAGACCTAGTGATATGATACACTGAGGCTATTTTGCAGCTGTGGAAAGGATTACCAACAGTTTTGCCCTGCCAACAGTTACCACTCTGAAAGGGCATGAAATACTACAGTTCACTGCTCTGTGTGAACACAAGCATGTTCTACTGAGCAGCCTTGTAAAGAACTGTGATCTTTGAACTTTGGGAGTTGCTCAGGCTCTGTAGAAATCACAGAATAGTTAAGTGGGAAAGCTTTAAAAATCAGCATTTCTAAATAATTTTTCTAAAATCATTACACTGGAAGAAAAAAAGAAGGAGGGGAACCCTTTCTGCTCAATTCTCAGTCTTCTGAGACTCAAAGAATGAGGTTATGAAATTAAAAACTTAATTTTGTATCAAATGGTAAGAATCTATTTTGGAATTATTAACAAAGCTCTTGCTGATACTTTCTACTTTCTCTACTCCCTTCATCCACATAGAAAGTATAAGAAAAAATAATTACCTCAATGCTTGTAGATTTACTGTCAAGCAGCTTCTGTGAAACAAAACAGAGAACCCTTGCGTCTATAGCAATGGCTCCTAGAAGTCTACATCAGCTCCCCCAAACGCACACTTTATATTCTGTGAGATCCTAAGCTCACTGATAAAATTCAGCCTGGTTACCAGACAAGGTTCAGACCTGCCACTGATAAGAGGCTTCCTCACTTAGAACACCCATAGACCACTAGTATGGCAAGAATTTGTCAGTTAAATTGATCTCATTTGTCCATAAAGAAATAGTTGTATATTTACTCAATCAAACAGCATGACATTATTTCACCCCCACCTTCTTTCATATTCCTCATTTTTCTATTTATTTCATTTAAACACCGCTCTTTCTCTTTGGAATTGTTTTTATGATGAACCATTGAGAAAGAGATATTAAAGTTGGAAGGGACTGAAAATATTCAACTTCTCATTGTACAGTTGAAGACACAAGGATTTGGGACATGAATTAACTCACCAGTTATTGCTATAGAGTGGTAGAGCCCAGAACTAGCTCTCTGAGCCCATAACTTGCTATTTAATGCTCCTTTTTCATACCTCACTTGCTCTCAAGACACATGATCTTTCCTTTCTAAAATCTGCGTTAGTTCTTTACACAGGCAGCCCTTAAATGGTGTCATTTAAAGGCATCAGTAACCCTGCTTGAAGCAACATTTCTTCACTGTTGGCCAGGATGCAGGGAATTTCCATCATTAGATTATCAAAAGAGAAGGTCTACTGTTTCTTATGAATGGACACTGAGTCTGACACAAAGATCTGCCCTATGTAAAACTCCTACAACGACTTTGGCAAATGGATACTCCATCCCTTGATCCTAACCCTTCGGCATTCCTTAATCCCTCATCTCATCAGATACAAGGAAAATTGCAGTTATGCTTTTTGAGGATATTGGCTGCCAGTCCGGAAGAATGTACAAGGGAAATTCTTATATTTCCTAAGTATGTAGATTGCACAATGATTTAAACAAAGAGATATTTTTGGGATACTGTATTAACGGTTTAGAAGTACTAGGAAGGAAGGAAGGAAGGACAGAAGAAAGGAAGGAAGGAGAGAAGGAAGGAAGGAAGGGAGGGAGAAAGAGAAGGATGAAAAGACTGAAAAGAAAGAAGAAAAACTATATAAAGAGGCAGAAAGAGCAAATGAGAAAACAAGCCACTGAATGTCTAATTATCATAAAATGTTACAGGCTTGAGTTTTTCCTCACTTAGATATATACACAGGACAAGTTCTACATGAAGATAGAGCTACATAAGATTTGTTCAAACTAATAAGAGCTCATAATTAGAACACAATTCTATTTGATTATCAAATGAAGCTTTTGGCTGAATCCGTAAGAAGGATAAAGGAATAGGAATAAAGATTTTGCTAAAATAAGAATAACTATACAGAGTGAATAGGGAGCTCGTGAGCTTTAACCACTGCTAGGAAGCATCCATATCTGGTCCATGAGTGTGTTTTGGTCATAAATGGATCTATGATTCCTCATTACTCCACTTCTTTAGGACAGGTAAAATGATAGGCATATATTCCTTTTGGAGACATATTTGTGGAGGATGAGCTCACAGTAAAAATGGCTTTGTCATTTTTGTCAGTATTTTTAGACTGATTTCTTTTCCTCTAAACCATATTGGGATAGGTTGTGCTCATTTTCTGCTGGGGCTATTATTTTTAAAATACTTTTTATACTTGACCAATCTTTCTTCAGTTTGATATATTATTTCTTGAGATAATTTAATACAGTTCATCTCAAACTTTAATGTATACTAGTATCATCTAGGGATCTTATGAATAAAAGGATTATAATATAGTATGTCTGGGATAGAACTCTGAATATTGAATTCTTGACAAATTATGGATAGGTGGTCCATAGACCACTCCTTGAGTACCAGTAAGTTAATACATTTAATCAGGCTATCCCCCACCTCTTGTTTGCCTAGGAGCTAGTCTGCTCTTTAGGGTATATACAAATCTCACTTTCTTTTGGGACTAAATAGAAATTATGTGAGACTGATGTACTTTCCCCCAATGAACTTTTCTCTGACACTCATCATCATCACAGGTGATGGCCAAAAAGTCCAAATAAAAAGATAAACAGCTGTTACTGGGGACAGGTTCAATATCTGGGGTGGATCTGGACATATTGTGGATAACAAAGGTGTGGTAAAAATGTAGAATTAACAATTCTGAAATTACATCAATGCAAACAGGAGCACACCTCCTACATTTAGAGTGTTGAAGAACTAGATGACACACAAAGACTATTCTAATAAGGCAAAGTTCAATAGAGATAGACCCAAATTTGAGGATTTGGCAAAGTTCAATAGAGATAGACCCAAATTTGAGCAATCCTCCCACCTCTGCCTAGGATTACAGGTGTGAGCAACCACACCTGTAATCCTAGCACTTTGGGAGGCAGAGGTGGGAGGATTGCTAGAGCCCAGGAGTTCGAGACCAGGCTAGGTAACACAGCAAGACATTGTCTTTAAATGAATGAATGAATGAATGAATAAACAAATAAATAAATAACCAGGTGTGGTGGCACATACCTGTAGTCCTAGCTACTCAGGAGACTAAGGCAGAAGGATTGCCTGAGCCCAGGAGATCAAGGCTGTGGTGAGCTATGAACATGACATTGCATTCCAGTCTGGGCAACAGAGTGAGACCCTGACTCAGAGAGAGAGAGAATCAAATGTGTTGACACACATTGTCTTTTTTTTCTTTTGTCAAGATTCTATGCCAATTGGCAGGTGTAAAATGATACTGGATAGAGATAAATCTGACTTTAGAAGGGGAAAAAAAGAAGGTTAAATAAGCTCAAGACCTCTTCTCTGTCCATCATCCTTTATTCTTTGCACTCTCTAGTCATTTTTGCTCAGTCTGAGTATTCATGGGAAATCTTTGGGTCAAAGAAACTCTAATAAAATACATCTCTGGGTTATAGTAAGTAGAGCAGCAATGTTTCCTGTGGATTCAATCAATGTCATTTTATGACACAGCATGTGTCTTATCAAAAATCTGAACTCATGGGTATGAAAAGAAATTTGCTTAAAAAATGCTATATAAGATGGTTACAATCCATAATAGGTCTATTAGGTATATTTTACTTGGTGAATCAGGTCATCAAACAATTAACAAATATTTATTGAAAACAATACCATGAGTCTATTCCTAGTACCATTCTAGGATCTAGGGTTACAATAGTAGACACATTCATGGAGCTATCTAGTGAGATATGCACCTTTGACATCTAGATAGGAAAAGACTTAGGAGGACCAGAGTTGATGATTTTTTTTTTTTTTTTTTGAGTTGGAGTCTCACTCTGTTGCCCAGACTGGAGTGCAGTGGCCACTCCCGGCCACCGCAGCCTCGACCTGCTGGGCTATGGTGATCCTTTCGCCTCAGACTTCCAAGTAGCTGGAATTACAGGCGCGTGCTACCATGCCCGGCTAATTTTTGATTTATTGTGGAGATGAGGTCTCATCAAGCTGCCCAGGCAGGTCTCGAACCTGCGGGCTCAGGCAATCCACTCACCTCAGCCTCCCCAAGCGAGGGATTACAGGCTGAACCACCGAGCCCGGCTCAGAGTTGATGATTTTAGGAGTGATGCAGAAGGAGGAAGTCAGGAACTCCAGTGTTGCTCTTGACAACTAGGTGAATGGTGAGGGCATTCACTGAGCAGAGTGCACAAAACGTAAAGCACACTGTGGGTGGTATTCGTGGAACTCCTTCAGATTTGGATATGTGACATGGGACAGGTATAGGAGATTTAGCAAGCAATTATATACATGGGCCTGGAGCACAAATGAGAGGACTATGTTGAAGATAACAGATTTGGGGATCATAAATCTATTGATGGAACTGGGGTCATGAGAGCAGATGTTACCCCTCACAGAGAGTGTAAAATTGAGGATAAATGAAAATTGAAGGCTGAGGTGTGTAGAATACCTACATTAATGAAGTACTCAAATAAAAATGCACATTTGATCCCTATGGTGATAATGTTTTATCTGTTGAATTACGAAATGGTGACATTTGTCCATACATACTGTCTATTACTCCATAATTTGATACCTTAAAAGTATATTGATACTATTGACCAGGCATGGTGGCTCAGCCTGTAATCCCAGCACTTTGGGAGGCCGAGGCAAGTGGATTGCCTGAGCCTGTGAGATCGAGACCAGGCCGGGAAACTTGGCAAGACCTCATTTCTACAATAAATCAAAAATTAGCCAGGTGTGGTATTACGCGGTTGTAGTCTGGCTACTTGGAAGGCTGAGGTGGAAGGATTGCTGGAACCTAGCAGGTCGACGCTGGGGTGTCCATGACCGTGCCACTGCACCCCAGGCTGGGCAACAGAGTGAGACTGACTCAAAAATAAATAAATAAATAAATAAGATATACTATTAAATTAGCACCAAATGACTCAATTTCTATAACTATATGCAGCGATATCATTAGAAATAACAAATTCAAAGTTTCAGGGCCCAGACAGGGTAGGCTTGATTTGTTTCCCAACAGAGTTGGTGTCTTGTGGCCTTATTTTATCAGCAGTAGGTGTCAAAGTAGCAATCACACAAGCTGAATATGGACATCCACATATCTGACATTCTTTACCCAAGCACATGAATTTGTTCTTGCTCACTGCATTTCCCATTGGTGCTTCTGTTTTTTCAAAAATATAACAAAAATATCTGAAGGACATACAACATTTATAGTATGTTACTAGTTCATATTTTTGACCAAAGATAAAAAACAGAGTTCAAAGTAATAAGGATATCTATGAGTTAAAAGCAATCATGCTGTTTTTAGGGAGTGTTAATGACTGATATTAACTAAGCTAATATTAGATCCGTGGGCAGTTTGTTTAGAATCCTTCAGAAGAAGAAGATAGTGGAAGCAAATTAAAAGATAGAAGCAAAGGCGAACTACGTCAAACATCAACTATTATTTGGTTATACCCTGAAGGTTAAGAAATTATTTTTCATCTATTTTAGAAATATTTTAAGAGTAAAGTTTGCTCTGTAGATTTAATGCAGTATTAGAGAGCAGGTTTCTGCTTATTGTCATGGAAACATGCCAGCAAAAGAGGATATTTATTTTAAGATTAGAAAGATACATTATTAACTTGTTTCCTTCCACAATTTGAGAAAGAACTTCCACTGTAGCCTCTTATTAACCCCTTTCCCCCATCCTATAGCAATTGAGTATAGCCACATCAATTTGTGGAAGATGTTATGGCAAGAGCAAAGTGCATTCTCTCAAGTTGGAAGTGAATACTGTCCACTAAGTTACTGTAAGATCTTTATTTAATCTAAAAAGTAATGTGAAAAATAATTCTGGATCCAAGGGGGAAGGGATTATAGTTAATTTATCAAAATTCTGTGACTGGACAGCTCTTTACAATCTTTAATAGTAGCATAGCTGGTTTGAAAGTTATTGGGATCATTTTCCTCTCTCTTTAGTTTTGTCCATACTATGACAGTTTGCTGTGCCTGTGTACCTTGGGCAATGAGCAAAGGCCTGAAAGAAAAGAGAAACATTTGTTCCTAAATGTTCTGTTTTAAAATTTGGGGGTGATGACATACACAATTGCACCAAAACTTATCATGGGCCCTATGGACAAGAGCACATGGAACAATGCTTTGTGTTCTTTATGACATAGCCAGTGTGACACCTTTGACTGTCATGTATTGTAAAAAGCTGGAATAAATTTTCATTTTATATCTCAGTGTACCATGTTGACAAAATCCCCTGTCCCTCAGCAGATTTCCACTACTGCCAATCCCATCTCCTCCCCACCCCCTGCAGTTTCAAAGAACTGAGTATCACACGTTCTCACTCTTAAGTGGACCTTGAACAATTATCGTAAAACTATAAGAAAAGGATCGGCGTAGTGAGAAACTGTGGGAGAAGTTTTACTTACTTTATTTTAAAGATGTGGGGTACAATTAAAGGTTTGGTATACAAACGTTGATTATGCAGGTACCCTTGTTGATAAGGTGTGCCCCTCCCATCCCTAGCAGTTTCCCTCAACTGCCAATCCATTTCTTATATTATTATAATTGTTCAAGGACCGCTTATGAATGAAAACATATGGTACTCTGTTCTTTGTTTCTGTGATAGAT
>CAUYQG010086290.1:0-17977 GCA_963574415.1 Tarsius wallacei
TCATCACATTTGACCTCTGTAGTTCATAAAACTTGTAGCTAAACTTCCATTGGGAATCAGGGAATGCTTTTGGTGTGTGGGCACTGCTATTTTATCCTTTGCTATGGAGCGGTGTTTTAATCTATTGGGGTTGACAAAATAGGATCCTTCCTAGCCAGCATTCCCTGACAGTGCTTGGCTTATAGATACACCCCAGGTACTTCGTCATCTTCTCCCTGTGTATCTTCACATCATCTTCCCTTTGTGTGTGTGTCTGTCTTTGTGTCCAAATTTCCCTTTTTTATAAGGACACTAGTCATATCCAATTAGGACTCGCCCATATGAATTCATTTTAATTTAGTTATCTCTGGAAAGACTCAATGTCTAAACAAGGTCACATTCTGAGGTATTAGGAATTAGGACTTCAACATAGCTCTTTGGGGGACACACTTCAACCTACAACAGCTTGGGAGGGAGTGACTTCCTCTCCAGGGTGGGCGTGGGCCAGCTCTCAGGGGAACTCCTTCACCCCTATACCACATGAACCACACCAGGCTATGCACACAGACCCTACAAATAGTTCTAGTGGACGGATGTAGCCACTAACTCGACCGTTCAGAGCCACCCTAGGGAAATAGAGCTGGCAGTCCCAGTGGGTACTGGCTACTGTTCTGTGATTCTTGGCTCCAAGAAGGAATATGGCTGGAGGAGGGAGTCTGCTTTCTCAGGAGGACACGCCTTCCTGACCACGAAACATGTAGAATTGGGTACAATGTACATAAAGAAATATGCTTTAGGAGCAAAAGGACCACAGATGCTTTCTGATGTGTCCTTATCTTCGGCCTGGGAGAAGTGTTTGCTCCTGCCTTCCTACTGAAGCAGTTGGGGGCTGACAAAACCTCAGGTCTCACTCAGGAGGCATCATGGCGATCTGGGCAGCTTCTCTTTCTCAGTGCTCTCAGCTGGAGTTTGAATGGTTGAGACATCCTCCACCCCATGGGGGGAAGCCATCAGAATGGCATTTCATTCTTTCATCCTTTACTGAAAAAGAAAATAAAGGGGTGCAAGAAGAACGCCCCAAGCTCATTTTACCTTCTCCAAGTGCCATCTTTACTGACATAAGAATATTGTAGATGTCCATTAGTACAAATGTGAGTTATTTTATTTGCTGAGTTCATGCAAGTGAGAACAATGCTGACAAACTGCATTAATAGCATACGTAATAGTTTGTTCTTAAAACAAATCTATTAAGGCATTCAAGCATTTATTGAGTACTCACCCATCATACTTAAATACGAGTGAAGATCTAAGCATCACATTGTGGATTCACTATAGAAAGTTATTTTGTTGTTGTTGTTTTTAACAATAATGCAAACCTAGGGCTCACCCTGAGCAAAACATGTGTAAAGATTCTATTATTCTTCCTTTAAAAAAAAAGGAGTGAGAAGACACATTAGCTTATACTTGTCAAGCTATTCCCGAATTCCACACACTGCAGCTATACACAAAATGTTGACTCACTGCAAACGTGTCTACAAAAATGATTATTGAGAATTTGATCATTTAAAATTTAATTCAAGTTACATTTTGAGTTTAGCATAAGAAGATGTAAAAGGTTGGCTTGTCATAATTAGATACATCCTTGAATACATGGTTCGTAATGAGAAGCAAGCATTCAGGCCTCTCTTGTGTCAGTGTTTTATGTTGAAACCACCTTCACTTTTTTTCCTAGTGAAAATACTGCTTTGAAGTTATAGAATGCTGTTTTTCAGAAAAGTTTACCTTGTTCAGCAATCCAGAAGCCATCCCTGCCTGACATAATGGGGACCGTATTAGGGCCCAGCACCCTTACCAGCCTACGTGGCCTCCACAGGTCTGGGGCTGCAGACATGCCAAGCATCTCATCAAAGGAGAGCTCCATGCAACATGCATGCACTGAGTGCCCACTTGATATAATTTGGATGCTGTCCCCTCCAAATCTCATGTTGAAATGTGATTCCCAGTGTTGGAGATGGGGCTTGGTGGGAGGTGATTGGATAGTGGGGGTGGATCCCTCATGAATGCTTGGTGCCCTTCCAGAAGTAATGAGTAAATTCTCACTCTGTCAGTTAACTAGAGAGCTGGTTGTTTAACAGAGCCTGGCATCGCCTTCTCCCTCTTGCTTCCTCTCTTGCCATGTGACATGCCTGCTCCCTCTTTACTTCTGCCATGATTTGTGAGCTTTAAGGCCTCACCAGAAGCAGGTGCAGGCACTATGCTTCTTGTACAGTCTGCAGAACCATGAAATGGCCAAATAAACCTCTGTTTTTTATAAATAACCCAGCCTCAGGTATTCCTTTATAGCAACGCAAAACAGACTCATGCACCACGATAGGAAAAGCACTGAAGGAGGAACTGGCTAGTGGTCCAGAGGTGATCAGGACACCGTCCCTGTCCCAGAGGCTTGCAGCTTGGTAAACATGTGCTGATGTCTGCAGCCTCGGTTCTGCACACTCTGCCCAGCTGGTACCTTGCAGCACACCTGCAGTGCCCCACCCCCATCAGAGCCTCACTTCTTGCCATCCTGCCCATTCTCTCTTTGTCCTTTGGATCCTGCATTTGGCAACAATTCTCACCCATATTCCTGTCTCTTTAACCTCTGTGGCCCCTTCCAGCTGGTTCAGTCAGTGCCTCCCACCTAAGTCCTGTCCCAAGGACCCCTCTGGCTTGGGGGTGGTCATGGCTGCAGACAACTCAGGCATGGGGCAAGGTTCCTACTTCAGAGACACATTTGTCTCCCTAAAACCCCATATGAGTTATTTTCCTGCTTAAAAGGCTCCAGCTGCTTCCTACAACCGGAAGTCCCCAACCCTTGTGGCATCAGGAACCCATCTTGTGGGAGACAATTTTTCCATGGATGGGGGTGAGTTGGGGGTGGAGATCATGAGGCATTAGATTCTCATAAGGAGGGTGCAACCTAGATCCCTCACATGCATAGTTCACCCTAAGGTTCACGTTCCTTTGAGAATTGAATGACAGAAGGCGGAGCTCAGGAGGCAGTGTGAGCAATGGGGAGCAGCTCTAAATACCAATGAAGCTTTACTTGCTTACCGGCCAATCACCTCCTGCTGGACAGCTGCTAACTGGTCCGCGGCCCAGGGGTTGGGGGCCTTTACTCTACATTTTCCAAACTGCTTGGCACCATTCTCTGTCTCTGACTTTATGGATGCCATTCTTTCCTGCCATCTTCTCCTGACAAAAATCCCACGTGTCCTCAAGTGTCTACTCAACAGCCTCCTTCCCTGCACTGGACTTGCTCTTCTGCTGCTGGGGTCTCTGATGATGCTGTGAGCCCACCCGTTCAGGCAGTAACGGCCCACAGCCTTGGATAATAGCCATCTGTGACACATGGCCAGGCCTTCTGGCTGCAAGGGACTTGAGGGCAGAAACAGGCCCAGTTAACACTGGTGTCACCTGCTTACTCAGCCCACATACATCAGAAATGTTTGTTAAATGAATGAAACAGGAAATACAGAAAGCGTGTATTCCACTCCGATTTTAGACTGCTTTTTAGAAAAAAAAAAATCTCACAGTTACATAGGACAACAAAATTAGAGATTATTTAAATGTTTCAAGAAAAAAGATAAGTTCGCATCTCATCAGTGCGTGATGAGGAACAAACTCATGAAGCTTTGAGGGGACAGAGTTTATAAAAAAAACAAAAACAAAAAACACTGTAACTCAACTTGGGGTACACTTTTTCTACATCCAATCAACCAATCAATTTATTTATTTATTTATGAGTCAGAATCTCACTCTGTCTCCCAGGTTGGAGTGCAATGGCATGATCACGGCCACCACCACTGTCTCAACCTGCTAGGCTCAGGCGATCCTTTCAGTTCAGCCTCCTGTGTAGCCAGAATTACAGGCATGAGCCACCATGCCCATCTAATTTTTTGGTTTATTGTAGAAAGAAGGTCTCGCCAAGTTGCCCAGGCTGGCCTGGAACCCCTGGGCTCAGGCAATACTCTCACCTTGGTCTTCTTATGTGCTGGGATTATGAATATAAGCCCACCAGGCTTACATTCATTTTAAAATGAAAGAAAAACAAACCCAAAGAGGCACCCTAGGAGGCTCTGGCCCCATGCAGTAGCATAACACATAACACAGCTGTAAAGAAAAGCTGAGATACAAGTTCTAAGTTACATAATTTCTGGGGAAATATGAGATAGTCTTCTGGGACCGAGACAAGAAGAGACTTTCAAGTTGTCAATGAGCTTTCCACCACTTGCCTGCTGTTCCTGGTACTATTTAAATGTAGGATATGGATTCAGGATATGAAACGGATTTGAAATTGTGCATCCAGGAAATGAAATGGATTTGAGACTGAAGAGCCTACAAAATGCTATGTAACATTTTCTCTCTTTGCATTTATTAGATTTTTAAAAATGTATTTTCTTTTAAACTTCCTTAATGAAACAAAATGAACTGCATTGGAACAAAAGATTTTGCCTGAATGAGGGTGCTCCAAGGGGTCATGATCGACAAAAAAAGTATGCTATGTTCCTCTGGATAAAACCCTGCCTGCAGTCGTTGGCATCTTGCATGGATTTGGAAAGACCTTCGGAGGCCCTGTAGTCCGGTCCACATGATGTTTCCTGGCTGCCCTTTCTAAACCTCAGGTTCATTATCTTTCAAACGGAAAGCAGAACAAATGCCCTGCCGACCCTCTGGACCAGAGATCATTAGTTTTTCTGTAGTCAAGATGTCTCACCAGAAGGCATGCAGAGCCTCCAGGGAGGTGGTGGCAGAGAAGAGGGTCAAGGGGTACAGGGAAAGGTCGGTGCAGAAACATGCATCCATGGATGGCTGGACCCCCCCATCTTTGTGTCACACAATTCCCCAGCAGGACAAAGACTTTCACAGTCAAATGCATGTGAGTGAGATTCCATGGACTCTGGCCTCAGCATTTAAAAAATGCAGGAACTTTAAAGTGATCTTAAGGATGATCAAGTCCAACCTTACTCATTTTATTTTTTAATTTTTAAATTTTTTTAAAATTCTGGTCTTATTCTGTTGCCCAGGCTGGTGTGCAGTGTCACAGTGACAGCTCACAGCAGCCTCAAACTCCTGGGCTCAGACAATCCTTCTGTCTCAGCCTTCCAAGTACCTCAGACTACAGGTACACACCACCACAGATGGCTAATTTGCTAATCTTTTGTAGAGAAAAGGTCTCACTATGTTGCCCAGGCTAGTCTTGAACTTCTGGGCTCAAGCAACTCTCTTGTCTTGACCTCCTGAAGCACTGGGATTACAGGCGTGAGCCACCACACCTGGTTCAACCTACTCATTTTTAGAGTTGAGCAGAGGAGGTCAAGGTGAGGAAGCAAAATGGCTAAGGCCACTCAAAGGTCAGTGCCAAGCCAGGGTCCTGCGGGGCACCCCCAAACCACATAAAACCCTATGCCTTTCTTCCAGGTCTTGTTGGGCATTAAAGCTTTGGTGTCTAGGAATGTCCTTGAATGGCTGACAATTAGCACTGAGAGCCAAGCTTCAAAAAGGCACCATGGGAATAGTGGAGAGATGCCAAGATCCTGAACAAGAACAAGTCCCTAATGCTCCACCAAGGACAGGGGTTATACCACTTGTGTGTGTTGTTCTACAGCCTGGACAAGTCAGCAGACCTGGATTGGGCAGGCACTAAGTGGCTGCTTCCTAGGAAAGGCTTCTGCACCCCAAAATGCCCAAGACCCTCAGGACAGCATCATTGCTGGAAGGAAGTTGGAAGGAAGTTCAAGGCTAAGGCCCACACAGAGCTGATCCTGATGGTGTGCTCTGGTCCAATGTCACATAAATGACTCATGCACTTCTGCGTCACCTCTAAGGACTGTGGGTCTGAGGGAGGGCTTGCCTATTGCTGAATGGTTTCCCAGAAACTGTGTCTGACGACCACGCTTTTGGCTTCAGGGACTTTTCAGACAATCGGCTGCCAAAAGGGAACAGTCTCACTGATGCACTCAGTGGAAAGCACCCTTCTTTTTGCCCTGGCTGCTACAGAGTCCCTCTCTCTGGTGGGGGCCGAGGGAGTGGGGGAGATAATGGGTCTTACTTCCCCTCTCTCTGGTCCCCGAGTAGGCCTGGCAGGATGGGGCAAGCTGCCAACCCCAGACTGTATCTCTTTCCCTGCAGTGGTTGGGGTTTATCTGCTCTAGACTGGCCTTCCCCAGAAGGTCATGGTGCCCCTGCCTTCCCATCTGTGGCAGGGGTGGGGAGGACTGTGGCCCACCTCCACCCTGAAGTTGAGTTTCCTTCCTCCCTGCCACTTTCTGCTGAACCTTTCTTTCACAACAAGTGTCTGTTTCCCCTGAGGGGCTGTTGACCCTGCCCTCTCAGGGTAGAGAAAGAGACAGGAAAGGTTGGATCTCTTTCTTGAACATGCAGTTGTGCAGGAGCACAGAGAAAACACAAAGGGAAGAGAAGTTCCATGAATATGTCCCAAACCCAAACAGCCAGGAGGTCTAATCTAGGCCATAGCCGCGACAGAGCACAGAACATATATACGGCCAATTTCCTGAGAGAAGGGAGCAGCCACGCTTCTGCCAGAATGTTTTCAGTGTTCCAGGAAACAATATTTGGGAGGGTGAGGGGACAGGAAAGGAAGAGAGAGAGGGAGCGTGGAGGGAGGGAGAAAAAGGAAGGGAGCAGGGGGTGTGGGGGAGGGCGTGTATGTGAGATCACTCTGAGGATGGACAAACACACATTGTCACTGTGGAAATCTCACTGCTGCTGTTGCCCCAGAAGCCATCAGAAGGGTAGGAAAGGAAATCTCCTCGGGTCGAGAGTGGGGGTCAAAAGCCACTTACCGCCTAAGTGACCTGAGCAAGTTTCTCAACTTCTCCAAGTCTCATTCATTCATTCATTCATTCACTCAAAGGGTTTGTTGGGTACCTACTAGGAGCCAGACACCATGCCAGGCACCAGGGATATAGAGGCTGGCAGTGAAGGTACACCAGGGGCACCACCAGCAGCAGGCCCTGGGTCTTGGAACTCCCCGCTGGTGGGGGTGGGGGGCGACCTAGTCAGGTAGCCACACTAATTAAGGATACCCAAACACTGAGATCCATGCCCTGAATGGAATGTTCTTCAGGGCTCGGGTGCTGGGCACATTCTCTAAGAACACAGATTTTCACAGGTTCAAGGTCACGATGAGAGGCCCAGAGTAAAGTACCTGATGGAGTTGTCCGTGACCCCAGAGTAACCGGCCTTTCATCCTTGGCTTCTCTCTTACCCTCGTGCCCACATCCAGCCCATCAGCTCTACTTCAAACCACATCTCACGTCTGACCACTTTTTCACCTCCATTGATGCAGTCTCATTCCATATACTGCCGTCTTTGCCTGGACTATTGCAGCAATACCTCAGTCTACTGCTTCTGGCTCTTACAGGTGACGAGGGAACCTTTTCAAACCTAAAAGGTGACTCCTCTGCCTACAGTCCTTCAGTGGCTTCCCATCCCACTCTGACCCCAGGACCCTTTCCTGCCACAGGGTCTTAGCTGTTTTTGATTTTCCACTGCCTCCCTGCCTTCCCTTCCCATGGCCTTCCTCACTGCTCGAGAACATGCCAGGCCTTTGCTCTCATGGTGATCCCTGCCTGGAATGTCTTACCTGGAGCACCCCTTCATCCCAACTGGGTCCCTGCTCACATAAGGAGTCTGTGATGTTCTCTAAAATCACACCCCTCCTGGCCACTCTCAAGCACTGCACCCCCTTGTTCTCCCTTCCCAGCTCTCAGCACCCCTCCCCGCCATTCCGTGGTAAAGTGATTTACTCATGTCCTAGACCATAAACTGCATGAGGTCAAGGGCTTAGCTTAGTTCACTGCAATAGTCCCAGCAGCCAGAACATGGCCTGACACACAACAGACACTTAGCAAATTAATTAAATGGAAAAAGAATAGTGCTCCCTCTTGGGTGTCAGCTGCCCAACCCACAGAGAAGCAGACCCCACCCCCAAGGCTCACACCCCAATTCTAGAACCAACTGTACTGCTGAGTCAGGGGCCCTCTCCTTGGTCCCCTAGTGATAGCTGGAGAGGAAGGGTAGAGGGAAGGCAGGACGGGCAGTCAGAAGCCCCAAGGTTTCTGGAGTAAAAGAAGGGCAAGGCAAGGTGGCTGGAACTCAGAGGGGGTGGGACGGGATGCAGCTGGTGAGGTGAAGTTGGCTGGCTCACTGTGGCTGAAGAGGTGGTTCACCGTAGCTGGGGAGGCAGCCCACCATAACTGGGGAGAGGCCGGCTGTAACCAGGGAGGTGGCCCACCGTGATTAGGGAGTTGATCCACTGTGGCTCTCAGCAAGAAGGTGACAGAGGGGGCGTGAATATGGCAAGATCCTTCTGGGTGCAGCATGGACGGGGAGACTGCACAGAGTCCCAGGTGACGCTGGTGGCCTAGACCCAGGTGGAGGTGGAGAAGCTTGGCGGGACCGCTGATGTCCTCCCCTGTGAGCAGGATGGTGACAGCACCTGCCTGAGGGCTGCTGGGTGGAATAAATGAGGCCCCACCTCGACTCATACTCTCCCACTGGCAGCTGACGCTGGGATGAGGGCAAGACCGCCGGCTTCTCTGACTGGCCTGTGGTGGGAACCGGGAGCCCAGGGTTACTAAACAGGCGAGCTCTGTGCGCTTCTGAACACGGCAAACCGGTACAGGAGATAATGCGATAATCAAAACAATTAATCTTCAGGATGATGATCGTGCAGCTTGCCACTTACAGACTCATTACAGTCACACTCAGCCGGCCCATGTCCCTTCCAACTCCCTTTATTCGCCAGCTTACGGAGCCAGTGCTGTTAATCGGGTGACAGCCAAGGCCACTTGTCAATAAAGCGCCTTGTTTAGTGAGACTCCAGTCAAGTGACAAGCCTGAGGTCTGAGAACTCCCAACCAGAGGGGCTAATTTGAGCCTTTGATTTCTGAATTTAACAAGTTAAATTTTAATGGAAAAAATCATATTCAGCTCATTCAGAGAAATTGTTAAATAAAGAAGTGAAAGAGGAAACATATCATCCCATTGTAAAAGTATTCCTCAAGTCCTGTAGTCTTTCAAATTCATCTCATTTCTTTTCGTTTCCAGGAACACTGACTCAGTCTAATCAATCATGCCATAAATATTTATTGAATGCCCACTGTATGCAAAGCAGCGTGCCAGGTGTTGGGGGGGTGGGGTGCAGAATCAATGTGGATCCTGCCCTTGAGAACATGGGCTCTATTCTCAGCAAAAGAGAAAACCTAGCCAGGCGTGGTGGCTCACGCCTGTAATCCCAGCACTTTGGGAAGCCTAAGCGAGAGGATTACTTGAGCCCAGGAGTTCGAGACCAGCTTGGGCAACATAGTGAGGCCCTGTCTCTACAAAAAATAAAAAAATTAGCCGGGTGTGGTGGCACACACCTGTTGTCCCAGCTACTTAGGAGGCTGTGGCGGAAGGATTCCCTGAGCCCAGGAGGTTGAGGCTGCAGTGAGGCGTAATCATGCCACTACACTCCAGCCTGGGCGACCAAGTGAGACCTCAACTCCAAAAAAAAAAGGAAACAGAAAGAAAGAGATAAGGCTCACTGAAAAGAGAAGGTGAAGGTGAAGGAACACAGGTCTTGAGTTTTTCTGGGTCCCTGGACCTGCTTAACGTCCCCCCCCTCCCCCTTGAATTTTCATATCCCCTTGCAGATGGGCACACACTCTGAATGTGGCAGGCAGAATGAGGGGACAAATGCATATCCTGTCTGTCAGCAATAAGGAGCTAGTTTTGAGGACACATGCGTCTTGCCCATGCCCACGGCAGGCAGGCAGTTCAGGCCCTCGGGGCACTCTGGAACCCTGCCCACTCCGGCCTCTCTTCCCCCTTCTGTTTTCTTATATGTAAAACAAGGATATTTCTCTTGCAACATTAAGATTTAAATAAGATAATTTTTGTAAAGCTCCCAACAAAGTGCCTGGTATTTATAGGCATTCAGTAACTGGTAGAACAAGAGTTAACACTACTTACTGTCACCCAGGCTGGAGGGCAGTGGCACAGATCGCGGCTCACCGCGGCCTTGACGGCCTGGACTCAGAAAATCCTCTCACCTCAGCCTCCTGAGTAGCTGGAACTACAGGTGTGTGCTACCATGTAGCTAATTTTTTTTTTGGTAGAGATGAGGTCCTGCTATGTTGTCCAGGCTGGTCTCAAGCCCTAGGCTTAAGCAATTCTCTCACCTTGGCCTCCCAGAGTGCTGGGATTACAGGCGTGAGCCACCGCCCCCTGCAAATACTATTATTCTTGTCACCACTAGCCTGGCATCGGCAGCCGCCCCCACCGTGGCCCACTCATGCACTTCCCTGCCCTCTCTACTTTGTCAACCATGGGCCTTGTCATCCCTGTCTTCTCTACAAGACACTGAGGAACAATCCTTCAAAGTCCAAGTTGAGAACCGACTTCTCCAAGAGACCTTCCTTGACTCAATGAAAGTGCCAGAAACTCTCCTGTGTGTGTTCATGCTCCGCCTCTCATAGACAGTTCATGTTTCCTGATGTGCTTGATTATAGGTTGTCTTTAGAATTTTCTAGATAATTGCAAGTGATAATTAGCTGATGGTTTCACGGAGATACACCTTGCCTCTCTAATTAGAGTAAAAGCTTTCCAAGGCCAAGGATCACATCTGCGCTCCTTCCTCGCCCGCTGACCCGGTGCCTGGAGGAGGCCTCACATCCGGACACACAGTGTGTGTCAGCTTAATTACTTCTCAAATATTGAGCAGATAAAATTACCCAAGTGATTTTCCTGATTCAAATTCAAGCATTTAAAACAGAATCGGAAACTGTGAATAACAATGCTTATATCTATTGAGAGACACCCAAAGTAATTTTTGAGACCCTCATAATTCTTCATGCCCTGCACACCACTGCCCATAAAAGGTTGTTTCCCCTCTCCTCACCCCTGCTTCCCCAGTCCAGCAAATGGCCTGTTTCCCTGTCTAGGAACCGATGGGTCACTCCCGATCCCTCTGTTTCTCCCACTCTGCCATCCAATCCCACAGACAGCAGGAGAAAGAGTCCCCCTCCCAGGTCTGTCTGCGTCTCCCCCGACAGCACCCAAAGGTGTGTCCTCTCACCCTAGGTTAAGGCAACAGTCCCCTAACCAGGTCTCCTCTTGTCACCCTTCCCGACCCATTTACTCCTGTCTCAGCAGCCACAGCGAGCTTTTAAGGCCACACGCTCAATCCTCCCACTCCCTGATAAAAACCTGCAGGGGTTTCCTCCCCACTACCCTGGAGGAAAAACCCACCCTTGCCACCTCCACACTGCCCTAAGAGGGGCAAGGTATTATGGTTTGTATCCTGAACACCCAAAGACTGTCTACGCAGCATGCCTGCTTGAGTGTGGCTCAGCCATCCCTTGGATTCTAATCATACCTGATTCAGCCCCCTAACAAGAATAACCACCACCCGTCATTTCAAAATCCAGATGGCAGTAACATCAAGTGCCTTTACAAAAAATACTCTAAAATTTAAAACTTCTAAGAAACGAGGACTGCATTATAACATTTTTTTTTAACCATTCAATGAAAGCAATAGAAAGGAAAAAAAAAAGGTGTTTCAAAAATCTTGGCCATTTTTCTTGCAAATTTCAAAAACCAGCCCTTCTTGTCAGGGGATTTTCTCTGGTGTGGGTTTTATGCTATTACAACTTTTGCAAAGAAAGCAGTTATGCATGAATTTGTTTTATATATCGGGTTCACATTACAATTTAAGCCTCCAGTAACGTTTACATTTTCTAAAAATTTCAACTCTAAATAGTCTTATGTGAGAAGAGCAACGATAAAACCTAAATGAGCAATCTGAGGTTCCCTCTAAGTTTTCAGGCATCGTTGTTAATCAGATGAGGCAGGCTGCTTACAACCTCGATCTGGAAGCATCTTTCTTTGAGACAGAGTTCTCCTGACAGAAGCCCATTTACTGGAACAGAACGCCGTGAAGCATAGCATAGCATCAGGTTATCTTGTAATTCCATTAAAAACAGAGTGACAACTCTTCCTCACACTCACAAAACATACAGAGTCAATTAATTTATGGAAATAAAACTGGTGGCATGATTGCTGCAGATGCACCAGCCACGCTGCTAAGATGCCTCCACACCCGGCTCAGGATGCAGACTCCTAGGAAAGGGGAAGCTGCCTCAAGCCTGGCAGATAAGTCCCTCTATGCAAATGTGTGTGCTCTTTTAAAAGCACAATCCACACAGCCAGGCACAGTGGTGGCTCACGCCTGTCATCTCAGCACTTTGGAAGGCTGAGGTGGGAGGATCGCTTGAGTCTAGGAGTTTGAGATTGGCCTGGGTAACCTAGTGAGACCGCATCTCTGCAAAAAAAAAATCAAGAAATTAGCCAGGTGTGGTGATGCGTGCCTGTAGTTCCAGCTACTTCAGAAGTTGAGGTGGGAGGATTGCCTGAGCCCAGGAGATTAAGGCTACAGTGAGCCGTGATAGTGCCACTGCACTCCATCCTGGGTGACAGAGTGAGACTCCAACACTCACACACACAAAACCCCAGAAGGAATAAGCCCCTAAATATTATATGAGGTCCAATTAGCCCTGTGGACAGCCATGCTCTAAAGACAAATAAACACCAACTCATAGCGAGTACTGACAGTGAAAATGGCCCAAATTCCCCCATAAAGCCTATAGGTACGGTTTCTTTTTTAATAAACATATACAATTGACTCTTCCTGCCTTATAGCTTGAAACTTACATTTGTCTTATCTGAATTTATTTCTCAGGAAACCGACCCTCAGCCCTATTGTATTAAGGAAATTAAAACTCATAAGATCACCACATCCAGACAACCTGTTCTACATTCTACCCCTCTATATAAATCCTTGACTTCAGAGAAACAGGGAGACAGATTTGAGAAGAAGTCACCCATTCTGCTTGGCTGATGTGGCCCAAATAAGGTTTCTTCCCTGGCAGTATTCATCTTAGTGATTGGTTTTCTGTGCAGAGAGCAACAGGACCTTACCAAACCCCTAGCAGTTTGGTAATAGGACATTTTATGACCCCAGGACCCTTGAGGAAAGGTGGACCAAGGAAGATGTAATTCCTCTCTGCAAAGCAAGGTACACACAGCAATGAAAGAAGCCCTGTGGCTGCTTGGGATTTGAAAATTAAGCTCTTTAATTTATTTATTTTGAATCAGGGTCTCACTCTGTCTCCCAGGTTGGAATGCAGTAGCAAGATCACAGCTCACTGCGATCTTAACTTCCTGGACTCAGGTAATCCGTCTGCCTCAGCCTCCTGAGTAGCTGGGGCTACAGGAATGCACCACCACAACCAGATAATATTTTTGATTTTTTGTAGAGACAGGGTCTCACTATGTTGCCTAGGCTGATCTCAAACTCCTGGGCTGAAGTAATCCTCCTGCCTTGGCTTCCCAAAGTGGGATTACAGGCGTGAGCCACAGCACCCAGCCTTAAGCTCTTAAATGCCCCTAAAAAGGGTATGCTATTCAGACATCTTGAGGTTTAGATTAAACGCTCTGGCTCTTTCTAGAGGATGACAGCACCTGCTAAATAGACACAAGAATTTCATACCCTCTCCTAAAACAAATACAAATTCAGGGGTTTGGGGACCACAGAGGAAATGAATTTCAGTACAAGGACACCCAAGGGTATGTCCTGAAATCCTCATTCAAGTTCAAGTCAGAGAGGAACCTGGCTCCATGGGCTCCCTGGAGGAAGAGCCTGGGACCTGAAGACAGATCACAGTACAGTAGGAAAGATCGGCAGGCTGGGCATGGTGGCTCAAGCCTATAATCCCAGCACTTTGGGAAGCTGAAGTGAGCAGATTGCCTGAGCCCACAGGTTCGAGAACAGCCTGGGCAACTTGGCAAGACCTCATCCTTACAATTAAAATAAAATCAGCCAGGCATGGCAACGTGTACCTGTATTTCTGGCTACTTGGAAGGCTGAGGTGGAAGGATCACCTGAGTCCAGCAGGTCGATGCTGGGGTGGCAGTGAGCATGCCACTGCACTCCTGCATGGGTGACAGAGTGAGACTCCAACTCCAAAAAAAAGAGAAGAGATCAGCAAATATTTTCTCCAAACCTAGCCCACTTTCATCCCTGCCTCTCACCAAAATTAAGAAGCAAGTCAGCTGCCAAATGCCAGGCGAGGTCTGGCTACAAAGAAGTGGGTGCTGACTCTGGAAAGGGAGGACCTTGGGAGTTGGGGGGGGCGTCCATGGTGGGGCTGGCTGCCTTCCCTCTGGGAAAGGGTGGTGCAGATTCTCAGGTCACACCCTCAGCCCTATAGTATATAGGCTGCCACTGGGGATGAAGCAGCACCTGAGAAAGCATCGGCCTCCACCAGGAAGCAGAGGGTATGGTCCTCCAGCACGGGTATGGTCCTCCAGCACGTGGCTCCCAGCCCAAGGGCATCTGGTAGCTGGATAGGGCTGGGAGGATCCATGAGAGCCTCCAAGGCCATGACGTGGGTGGGAGAGAAAACACCAAGGCTGCCAGTCATGAGCGGGTAGCCTGGGTTCAGCCATCTTCTTGTAGCTCCTGCCTGGCTCTCAGATCTCTGCCTAATAATAATACCAATAAGAACAACATCGACCATAATATCGGTAAAAGCTCAGTTCCCACTATCACCAAGTCCTAAGCTTCTGGAAGACAGAACACATAGAAGTTAAAGGCTCCGATGGGGCTTAGTCACTGCTCTGCCATTCATTCACAAACTGTATGGCCTCAGGCACTTTGGCATCTGCACGTTAGGGCTGTTAGTCATTTCTACTTAATAGGGTTGTCATGAGGATTAAATGTCATAATGCTCCCCAAGGGCACATAGTAAGGGCTCAATAACTACTACACGTTGATATTACTGTTTTTCTTCATTTTGGATTTTCCTTCTTTACAGGTTTGCAAAGAAACTAAGGCCCAAGACCGTAAGAAAGACTGATGGTGGACGGGAGAAAAGACCAGGGTGGTGGGACTCCACATGCCACTCAGTCTCTCTTCAGGGCTGGGCTGGAACGTAATCTACCCCAGCAGAACGGGCCAGTTGATCCACACCCAGTGCCATCTTCCCTTCAGCCTCTGTACCCAGTCACATCGCCCTCCTGCCTGAAACCCTGAGATTGGCACCATCTGCTCCAGGATAAAACCTATACTCCCAGCAAGACAGCCAGGGCCAGGGTCAAAGGGGTATTTCTGCATCCCTAGCCTTAGAGGAGTAGGGGAAGAGAGAGAGAGAGAGAGAAAAGGCTTGAGGTTTGGTGTAACAAAGACTTAAAGTTCAAATTTTGCTGTTAGTTAGTAGGTATGTACCCTTCCAGATCTTCTTAACCTTCCTTGTTAAACCTTTCTTTCTTTCTTTCTTTTTTTAATTGGGGATCTCACTCTGTCACCCAAGCTGGAGTGCAGTGGCACAATCACAGCTCCCTGAAGCCTCGACCTCTTGGCTCAGGTGATCCTTCTACCTCAGCCCCCTGAGTACCTGGGAATATAAACATGTGCCACCATGTCCAGCTAATTTTTTGATTTTTTGTAGAGACCAGGTCTCATTTTGTTGCCCAGGTTGGTCTCGAACTCCTGGGCTCAAGCGATCCTCCCTCCTCAACCTCCCAAAGTGCTGGGATTACAGGCATTTTCTAAGTCTCAATGTCTTCGCTTGCAAGATGATGCTCACACTTACTAATCCTTTAGTTGGACTCAGGCATGCAGTCAACAGCAGTCACTGTTCCAGCCATCTTGCTCGCCCACCGCCCCTCTTCTCCTGGGTCTCCTCACCCTGACATGAAGTCCGGTGCCCAGCACACCACACTTCCTCTTGCTTCTTCCCCTTTACACATCCTGTTCCCTGGGCCTGGCCCATTTCTCCACATGCCCCGCCCTCCTCCTCTGCCTGGTTAAATCACACTACCTCCTCTGGGAAGGGCTTCCCTCTGGCTCCCTGGGGGTTCCCAGAGCACTGGCCACAGCTGCTACCTGCAGACTTAACCTGTCACCCTGTTCCGGAGGTCAGTTTTCTCCCCTCCCTAGGCCGAGTTCCTGGAGTGTGCAGTTAGTATCCCTGCCTCTGGACCCCAGCTTCTGGCACTTCGAAGATGCTCGTTACCTGCTTGTCAAAGTGAGAATGGAAGTATATAGAAATGATTCAACTCAGAGAACTAAAACACACACAAAAGCAAGAATCAGAACTGTAGAATTTCAAAGCTGGAAAGAATATTCACATTCGTCTCATCCATGGCCTTTATTTTATGTGAAGTCTTGTCAACCAGAAATTTGTTGACTGCCCAAGATAATACAGGCAGAAGATGATCTGCTTGGCAAGTTGAACAAAACTGGAATACTCATGTCATTGGTGAGTGTCTATTGTGTGGCCACGCTCAGGGGTCTAAGCTTGTTTCTCTTAGCAGTCACCAAGAACACACCTAGAGACCATCACTCTCAGGCCCAGGGCCATGCACATTGCTAAAAGCACAAAACAATCAATGCCACTGAGCAGAACACAAACACAGTCACCTCATTTCCTAAGTGCCATCATGAAAGAGAATAAGGAAGATAACCAACTTTAGAAACATTCCTGTATAGAGTTTCACCCTTCAAATAAAAAATTTAAAAAAACCCCACAAAGAAACAGGGGAGATACAAATGTAAATTTTAAACTATAATATTTAAAGGTTTCACCTTTTCAGATTCAGTCACTGGGGCTCTCATCTCTGCCAGAGACACAAACTCAATGTGGGAAAAGCAGGACAGAGGGAACCATCAAACCAGAACAAAAACAAAAACAAAAACCTAACCACACAAGCAAATGGGAAAATCTAAGGAAGAACATTTTGGCTGAGGCTCAGAAAGGAAATTTTTAAATAAAAGGAAAGATCCCAGCAGGATGAGGGAAATCATATTCCAAACTCTCTCACTCCTATACTTCCTAATGGAAACCTTTCCACAAACAAAAACTGCCGCCCTGGGGTGGGTGAGAGACGTGTGCAGAGTAGAGACCCCCCCCCACACACACAGCCGGGGATGGCTCGGTCCTGCTGCAACACTCCGGGCACCATGGGGCTCCCCAGGTCCGACCTAACACTGTTATTGTACAAGTTCACTGTTGGTCAGGGCTAGCATCTCAGGTGCATGTCTAGGTCTGAGAGTCTATAATTCCAACATCCACCTTTTGTTTGTGTGTGTTGTGGTCTCTGCTGCCCAGGCTTGAGTGTATCGGCACGATCATGGCTCACTGCAACCTCAAACTCTTGGACTCAAGTGATCCTCCCACCTCAGTCTCCCCAGTAACTAATATTACAGGCATATGTCACCAAGTTCAGCTAGTTTTGGTTTTGTTTCTGCTTTTTTTTTTTGTAGAGAGGAAGTCTTGCTACGTTGCCCAGGCTGGTCTTGAGCTCCTGGACTCAAGTGATTCTCTTGCCTCAGCCTCCCAAAGTGCTGGCATTACAGTTGTGAGCTAATGTGCCTGGCCTATTATTTTTTAATGAACCAAATATTCTCACTTCTATGAGCTTCACCATCCAAAATTATAATGTAGAAGGCAATTTTTGAAGGGAGTGCTTCCAGCCACAATTTTGTTCAATTGTGTTTGCCCTCCAAATTCCTTAGATGCCTTCATAATTTCAATCATATGGAAAGATTTGAGAAGATTACAAATAGAAGTAAAGAAAACACTAAGTAATTCATCTTAAAGTCCTCCAGAATAAAGCCTGGCCTCCTCATGTAGCAAGTATGTGCACTCACCCATGTGTGCATTTAATATGGACAATAAACACACACAAAATCAGACTTCCTGAACCACTTTTCTTAAATGTCATTTTAGCCAGAACAATAAAAATTGCCCTTATGGTAGAAGGATTCTAGGAATTAGCAGTTAATAACCATGAAATGGTTTAAAGAGCAGTGCTATTAATAAGTCTCAATTAAGGCCCGTCATCATTATTACTGTGAGCCTGTGGTCACTTTGAAATTTTCCCACTGTGA
>CAUYQG010086295.1:0-24127 GCA_963574415.1 Tarsius wallacei
CCGGCTAATTTTTTTGATTTATTGTAGAGATGAGGTTTCGCCTGCCCAGGCGGGTCTCGAACCCGCGGGCTCAGGCAATCCACTCACCTCAGCCTCCCAAGGCGCGGGATTACAGGCTGAGCCACCGAGCCCGGCTAAGGATCCTTTTTCCAAGTAAGGTTGTATTCACAGGTTCCAGGGATTAGGAGGTAGACATATCTTTGGTGGTGGTGGGGGGCGGGTGGGGAACCATTGAGCCCACGTCATCATCCCCACTGCCTCCTAAGCACCAACTCATTTCTGCCTTTGCAAAGCTCTGAGTCTGGCCATTTTCTGAAGGCTGATCATGGCCACCTCAGACCAAACTCCCTCCAGCAAGCCCTCCCTGACTGTCTTCTGACTCTCAGGTCCTTGGATTTAGATTTCTTTTGCATTAATGTTCAAGGCTCTGTCCAGCAGTATCTGTGGTCCTGAATCTCTCCTCAGACTGAGGTTTCCTGAGGGCAAGGAATGTTTCTTCCTCCTTCTCCTTTCTACACAAGGCACACACATTTCCTCCAGTGCTCACCTAGGGCTCTGTATACAAGGACACTGGAACAAGGGACTTGGACCGGAGGCACCTTTCCAACAGTGTCTGGTCCAGCCCAAGGCACCATGCCCAGTGGTGGCCCCAGCGTCCAGTTCTGCCTCACGCCCTCCCCTCCCCCAGACACTGCCACCTCTGAGGGGACCTGGCTGTTACCTTGTCCCAGGGCCAGTGTGGTAGTCTTAGTTACACACACAACACAGGGGCTGGAGGGAGGAGTTTGGGCGAGGGGAGGGAGCCCAGCCCTTTGCTGTTTCTTGGAGGAGGCGCAGGAGACAGGAATGCCTCTGGCTGGGAGACCCTGGCCAGAGATCAGAAGATCAAAGGATGAGAAGATCAGGGGGAGGCAGGTGGCACTCACTTGGAGGCACCAGAGAGAAGCAGCAGCTGGTGCCTCGTGAGGGCAGGGCTGACCCAGAACGCCCTCCCCTGCCCCAGCCTCGCAGCCCATCTCTCTCCTAACTTTATCGTGCTGCGTCTTCACAAGGAGTGACTCTGGGGGTTGAAAACAGGCGAGGGGAGGGTGCCGACTGACGTCCACAACACCACCTGTGGGCATAGCTAGTACCCCTCACACACTTGGATCCTCTCACGTAAACCTCACAACGATTCCCTCGGGAGGAATGGTTACCTAATACTTTATAGATGCAGAAACAGAAGCACAGGGAGGAAAGGTAACTCGCCCGATATCAGACTGGTAGGTGTTCAGGCCAAGGTACAGACTCTGGCGGCCTGACACCAGAGCGACAAATGGCTACACGACAATGGGAGGCGGAGAATTCTGTTCAGTCCAACTGCAGCGTGAAGAAGTGAGAGTAGATGTCAGGAGGGACTTCTTGCCAAACACGGATTTTAGATCTAGTTTTGGATCGAGTCTTTCTACACGTTCGATGAGCCACATAGGCAGGGAGTTAGGGACGAGGGTAGGTGGGTAGGGCGCCATTCAGAGAGAAGGACAGGCGAGGCGGCAGGACAGGAGAGTATCAGAGCGGAGCGCTGGCCCCAGGAACTGGCATTCGAGGCCTCGGGCCCAAATGGCGCTCATGGCGCTCGGAGGAAGGGAGCTGCTCAGCTCAGGCTTGGGCAGGACCTCCCCGGGGCCGGGGGGCGGGGGCGGGGGGGTGGCGGGTAGGTGGACTTGGGGGAGGGTGCCGAGCTCCGGAAAGTTCTACGGGTCCTGGGCAGCCC
This sequence comes from Tarsius wallacei, assembly GCA_963574415.1. NCBI lineage: Eukaryota > Metazoa > Chordata > Mammalia > Primates > Tarsiidae > Tarsius > Tarsius wallacei. The sequence continues at coordinate 1,754 of CAUYQG010086295.1, forward strand.
TGGGAGCGGGACCCAGAGGAGAGACGGGTGGGGCGCTCTGGGGCGGCCCTGCTAATCCCCCTCCTTTGTTCCGGGAGCTCCGGCCGCCTCCCCACTTCCGGGCCCTTTCAGCCCCGGGGCGAGCAGCGCGGGCAGGGGGCAGGCAGGGGCGCGGCCGGGCGGGCCCGGCGGGCCGGGAGCGCAGGGGCGCGCGTGCCAGGCTGGGCCCGCGCCCCGGGCCGCTGTTTTGCTCCGCGAGTACATGCGTGCATGGGTTCTACAGAGCCGAGCGGCTGCCGCTTCCTCACTTTGTGACTTAGAGGGAAGTAACTTGGTATTTCCGAGTTTCTTCATTTAAAATGAGGATAAATAGGGCCACGTGCGGTGGCTCATACCTGTAATCCCAGCACTTTGGGAGGCCGAGGCGGGAGGATCGTTTGAGCCCAGGAGTCTGAGATGAGGCTGGGCAACATAGTGAGACCTGTCTCTACAAAAAAAAAAAAAAAAAAAAATTTAAATTAGCCGGGCGTGGTGACACATGCCTGTAGTCCCAAACTACTCAGGAGGGTGAGGCAAAAGGATTGCCTGAGCCCAGGAGGTCAAGGATGTAGTGCGCCAACCCGAGGTTGTGCCACTGCACTCCAGCCTGGGCGACAGAGTGAGACCTCAACTCAAAACAAAAAGCATAAATAATGCTTCACTCACTGGCCTATTCAAAGAATTGAATGAAATGAAACCAGGGATATTCAAGTTCTATACACTGCAAAAGACATGGTGGTGGGGAGGGATGGGAGAAGTAGAGAGGTTGGGTTGGAGGATGGTCTGGAACTTTGGGGTCAGAGAGACTTTAATGTTGCCGAGCCTCATCTGTAAGGCGGGTCAGTGAAGTCTTTAGCACAGTGTCTGGCCCAGCTAAGGTACCTGCTTTTACTGGGTGCTCCAAACTTCTGCTTCTACTCTTTTTTTCCACAGATTCAAGTTAAGGCTGGAATTCGGTCCAATTTAGAATTCTAAATTTAGATTTAGAAAATCACCTGGGTGGGTGTCTCTGTGCTACTCCTGGCTGGGGAGAGGGGGTGTTTGGGTGCTCTTCAGTGTTTGTGTGTCCATGGTGGTGAGTTGAATTGCTGAGATGAGAGGAGAGGAGGTGAGCTGCTGAGAGGGAGGAGAGAAAAGCTTCCATCTGGGATGGGATGGTTGGGGGGTACTCTGAATAGAGAGGCCTTTATCCAGGTTTCCACCCCTGACACACCCTGCCTGTTTAGCCATGGAATAAAGGCAGCGGGACAAGGAGCTCCAGCTAAACAAACAGGCTTGGAACTGCGGTCTGACTCCACCTCCCGCTCCTTGTGCAGCCCCTGTGCTTACCACCTGTGTTCTCTACTGCTCCCCCAACCCCACCCCTGCTAAAGCTCCTCTCCTGGGCCCCTGACTGGGAGCTGTGGGGGGAAACAGGATTCTCACCCTTGGAGAGGTCTGCTCTAATGGGGTGTCTCAGTCCTTGTCGCTGAGAGGCAGACAGTTCTCACCATGACCTCCATACACAGAAACGGGGTCCTCTCTACAGAGCCAGAGATCAGAACAAGGACTGTAAGCACTGGTGAGTCAGAGGAGACCTGAGCTCAGTCGGACTGAGTGGGCATGGCTGCAGGGGCACAGCCACTGCTGTGTTCGTGTGCTGGCTTCATTGCCTCCCTCCTGTGACAAGGACAGGTCATTGGGAGTCATGGAGGAGCCCCCCTGCCTGCTTGGAAAGAGCAGCTCCATGAATGAGCAATCTGATGAAGAGATGGCAGTTTATAAACAAGGACAGGAGCATGTGGCCTGACTTTGTGACTGAATCTGCAGAGATCAGGTCAAAAGGCCTCAAGGGTTCGTCTAAGGAAGCCCTGTGACACTCAAGCCCCAGTCCCAGCTCTTGTCACTGGGGCTTGTAATTGTCCTCTCTCTTGCCTTCTTTGAGGACAGGGAACATCCATTATTGGACTTTGTGACTTCATCACCTGTCATAGTGCCTGTTGTATACTAGGTACTCAATAAATTTGAATGGACAAATGGCTGCATGACTAAATGAATGAATGATTGAAGGTTGGAGGCTTCCTGTAAGAGGAGGCACTTGAACTGGGCCTTGGTGAATGGTAGATTTGGGTAGTGATGATTACAGGTAACATTCGTTGATTACTTACTTGTGCTAGGCACTGCCTAAGCACTTTACCAAGGGGAAACTAAGGCAGAGAGGGGTGAAATGATTTGTCTAAAGTCACATGGTCAGTAAAGGGCAAAGCTAAAAGTCAAACACAGGTCAGTCTGATGGCAGAGGTTGTCCAGTGCTGTCCAATAGAACACCCAGTAATGATGGACATGTTCTAGACCTGCATTCCTGTCCAATACAGTAGCCACTAACGTTGTGTGACTATTTAGCCTTGAAATGTGGCTAGTGCAATTGAGGAACTGACTTTTTTTTTTTTTTTTGAGTTGGAGTCTCACTATGCCACCCAGACTGGAGTGCAGTGGCCGCTCTCCGCCACTGCAGCCTCAACCTGCTGGGCTCTGGCGATCCTTCCGCCTCAGCCTTCCAAGTAGCTGGAACTACAGGCACGCGCTACCACGCCCGGCTAATTTTTTGATTTATTGTAGAGATGAGGTCTTGCCAAGTTGCCCAGGCGGGTCTCGAACCCACGGGCTCAGGCAATCCACTCACCTCGGCCTCCCAAAGCGCTGGGATTACAGACTGAACCACCGCGCCTGGCCGATTTTTTTTTTTAATGAGTCGAGGTCTTTTCCTGTCACCCAGGCTGGAGTGCAGTGGCATGATCACAGCTCACTGCAACCTCGACCTCGTGGGCTCAGGTGATCTTCCTGCCTCAGCCTCCTAAGTAACTGGGACTATAGGTACGCACCACCACGCCAGCTAATTTTTTAATTTTTCGTAGAGACAATGTCTTACTGTGTTTCCCAGACTGGTCTTGAACTCCTGGGCTCAAGCAATCCTCCTGCCTCGGCCTCCCAAGTGCTGGCATGCGTGAGCCACTGCGCCTGGCCAGAACTGAATTTTTAATTTAATTGTATTGAATTTAAAGAGACCCAAGTGGTTAGTGGCTACCTCATTGGACAGCACAAGTCTTGCACTATCTCCCAGAGAGGAGGCAAAAGAGGAGGGAGAGGGCTCAGAGCAGTCCCCATGGCTTCAGCGTTCTCTAGAGGCTCTGTCCCGTCATGCTCCTGGGTGGTTCTCAGGTCACACTGAGGCCCCAGCCGGCCCGGGAGGCCTGAGTTCCTTTAACTTCTCTGCCCGTGGGTGGCATGGCTTGGCAAGAGGGAAGGAGCTACTGGAGGAGAAGCACACGCATGCATTATGCAATCCTTGTGCCACGCTCGGCTCTTGAGAACCGTTGCCTGGCTCTGGAAATGGGCAGGGGGACAGTTCCCACAGGCACTCCGAGGGCCACAACTAATTGCTTGAGAGCAGAAGCAGCCCTGTGCACCTGACCTGCTGTAACACTTCCGACTGGGACTCACGCACTGTGCCGGCCACTCCAGCTTAGCAACTTTGCTCAGTGGCAATGGAGCCAGAGAGGTCCCCTCAGCCTGAGAAGGGCTGACTCCCTCCCAGAGGGAGTCTCCTGCAATGCTGAGGGTGGGAACCAGCTCAGAGTGCAGCCTCCGTCTCCTCACTCTGCCCAGGGCCCCCGCCCCTGGCACGCTATGGCCATCAGATTAACCCCTTTCGATGGGAAGAAGGTGGAGCAATAAGGTTTAAGTTGGGTCCTGTGGCGGCACCCAACCCGATTTCCCCCATCTAGCAGTTTCAAGGGAGAGGTACCTCTCCTGGGTCTCTTCCCTCCTTGGCCTCCCTTCTCTGCCTTCGGGGTTTGAGGAGCCCACATCACATAGATAAAACCTTAGTTCTCTGACTTCCATGGTCTTCTAACCCTGGGCTATACAAAAACAAAACAAACAAACCCGCCATTTCTTTTCTCTCACCTGTCTTTTCTTTTTTTTTTAAGAAAGCAGGATTTATTAAGAGGACAGAGAAGCTCCCACAGTGGGAAGGGAACCCGAGGGGGTTGCCTTACCTGTCTTTTAAGAATGTCTCCATCCGCTGGGCTCGGTGGCTCAGCCTGTAATCCCTCGCCTGGGGAGTCTGAGGTGAGTGGATTGCCTGAGCCCGCGGGTTCGAGACCCGCCTGGGCAACTTGGCAAGACCTCATCTCTACAGTAAATCAAAAATGAGCCGGGCGTGGTAGCGCGCGCCTGTAGTACCAGCTACTTGGAAGGCTGAGGCAGAAGGATCGTCGGAGCCCAGCAGGTCGAGGCTGCGGTGGCCGGAAGCGGCCACTGCACTCCAGTCTGGGTGACAGCGAGACTCCGACTCAAAAAAAAAAAAAAATTTGACATGCACCTTCAGGTGACACATTTGATCGCATGTCTTGAACCTAGAGCAGTTGAAACGTGCATATTCTTTTCCTTCTACCTCCAGAGTATTATTTGGTGACTCGCAGAGCCCAAACACAAATGCAAAAACTCACGTAGAACATGGGAAGTTAAAGAGGCCTTCGGGGTGATTCCAGGTCATTCCCTCATGAACTCGAGTCCGAAGGGGAGATGACTTGCCTAAGATTACATTTTGCCTTGGGTCTAAAAGGTTTTACTCACGTCACAGTGTAGGGGGCACTTGGTTCGTTTAAAATAGGACACGTAGTTGCATTTTTACACACTGAGTTTTTAGTCTAGTCTTGAAAAGAGCCGATTATCCAGATGGCTCAAAAGCAGAATGGTGAGACTGATGGAAGGAAAGCTGATTCTCTTCATTGTCGGTTAGAAATTTCAATATTTGGTGAGCAGAGAAAAGCATAGAAATGATGAGCACAGATGTCAGCCAGCAGGCTGCAAGTAAGGGCAGAAGATGGGGAGGTTTAGGGAACTAACTGGATAGCAGTACTCCATGCATGCACGTCCCTTGGTGGCATGGGCATGGCCTGCCCCACGGATCCACATGGAAAATGAATGGTGCCCACCCAAGTATGGACACCTATGATTTTTTGAAACTGTTGTTAGGAGACTAACTCAAACTCCACAGTGATCCTCATCATGTGAGTTATGGAGCTTTCTGGCAGAGGCTGAAATTTTAGTGTGTGAACAAAAGCAGAAAAACTCTGAACCAAGATTCTACTTTTCTACTCAATTTCATCAAGCTTGGAGGCTTTTATGTGTTTCAGCTTATTTGTCCTTATTTTAAGGCTAATAATTCTTACGGATGTGGTAAGAAACAGATTCTTCCTTTTATGTCAAGAGGGAAAGTCTTGTTGAGACTCTTGGTTGAAAGACTACTTCTTTGTAGTTTGAAGTTTTGTCTCATTATAATACTATTTGGTTTTTAGTCGATCAAATTATGATTGTATGGCTATTTCTTTGCTTATTAAAAATAAAGTATTCAGAAACCCTGACCCCATTTCTCTGGAGTCTGTGTCTCCCATAAAAAATTAAATAAAAACAAAGTATTCTATCTTTATGTTCATCAAGTCACAAACATTTTGATTACAAATGAAATGGGATGATTAATTTTCTTCCCTCAAGAATTCTGCGTTCTGAGTCAGTGAGGTTTAATTTTGACAAATGTTTTATTTCAGTTTACAGTTCTACATGATGACCATATTCTCTAGGGTAAAAAGTGTAGAAAAAGGTGGCTGGCCTTGAGAAATACACGATCGCGGTGCTGGTTCCTTCAGGGTTGAAATGGAGTAATAAGTCAGGAATCGCAGAGCGGTTTCTAATTTCAAAGTCAGACTGTCTGACCTTGTCTACGTAGTTCAGGTAGAAACCGAGGAGGAACATGGGGAAGGAAATTGAGTTCCCTCCTGGTGACACACAGCTACAACACCACCCACCAGTGTGTCTGGAATTACAGTGCAGGCCGTTCACCCGAGGGCACAACAAGCTCTCACCCAGCAGTGTGTTTTTCTTCTGCATTTCCATTCGTACTTGACAAAGTTCTGATTAAACCTCTGCGTTCCTCCCAAGCTCGCTCTCTCTCATCCTTCTTCCCTCCCTCTCCACCTTTCTCCCCCACTCCCGTTCATTCTCGGCTCTCTCTCTTCCTCAACTAGAGCCTCCAATTTAACTTAGGAAAAAAATATTTCTGCTATACATTTGGTTCTTCGGCTCGTCTCTTGAAGCCGTCAGGAGACTTTCCGGATACCTAGACTCACCAGCATTTTGGATATTTTGCAGCATGTTTCACACCCCAAAGGAAGGACACGTACATGGATGAAGGACACCCAGTGTGCCAGGCCCTGTCGCGTTTCTCAGCAATCCCTTCCCAGCTGCCTCATCCAATAGGTGGTTTTTCATTTGCAATGGAGTGATTCTACCCTCGCTAGACCTTCTGCTTGCAAGGAGGTGGCATTGTGGTGGCCTAGGTGACCTGTTCATTCTGTCAGTATCTGTCAGATGGAAGTTTTGAGGTATTTTTTTGAAGTTGTGTAATATTAAACATCAGCAGTTTATCTGGGAAGATTTGTCTTAGAGGTAAAATGGCTTCATTCAACGACTGGGAAAAGGAAAGGACTCTGTGGACTCTGCTGTGGCCACAGACAGGCATCCCTTGTCTCCCAACATGGTGAGAAATAAGACTGAGCGCATTCCAGGCTGATTTGTGGTGTTGCTGTGAGAGTGAAATCATTGTCTGAAAATATTTGTGTTTTCCTGATTAAGGGAGGTTTCTAATTCTCGCTCTATGATATTTGCCATGTCAGCTTTCAGAGATTCCATGTCTTTTTTCATCCCCTCCCGTCCCATCGCCCTCTCCCTCCCTCCTCCCCTTTCTTCCTTCCTTCCTTCTTTTGACAGCTGACTCTTCAAAAAATAGTATTTAGGGGAGGGAAAGTATTCGCCATCCAGTATCTCTTAATTCAGAAAAGCTGGTGAAGCCATTTCCAGCACAATGAGAAATAAGTCCTGAGAATCTTGGTCAGATGAGCAAGACATCGTCACATGGCACTGGTCCTCGGGAGTTCAGATCTAGATTTCCTCCCAGCTGCATGATGTGGAGCAAAGAGTTCAACTAGCCCGAGCCTCAATTTCCCAATCTGTAAACTGTGAGTTCTAGCTTGGTGATATGATGAGTAGGAAAGAACTGGGACAGCTCCTGTGCCTGGAGAAAGCCCTCCATGGATGGTGGGAGTTAGAGGTGTCTCCGCCTGTTGTGTTTTCAGTCATTAGTGAGTTCCTGGGATCGGAGGTACAGGATTTGGAGTCAGGGTCAGCAGAATCAAGTCCCCCCACTGTATGTGAATTTTTGTCTTTTTGCCCATTGGCACTAAAGGGTCAGGGTTGGCCCAAGTCTTTGGCCGGAGCTGTGGTTGCAGCCTCACCCCCTCACCTCCTCACCACGTCCCCTCCCCCGCCCAAAGGTCCTCCTTTGCATCAGAGGCACCACTCTTTGGGGTGACCTCTGTCTCCTTCCTGAGGCCCTGGCTGCACCCCCTCCGTCAGCCCTCCCATTGGAAGATGGGATGAAATGAGCAAAGGCCACCACCTTCCCAAAGATGGAACCTTGTGGGGCCATTTTGCTCTTCATTCCTGCCCAGGCTTGCTTACTACCTTCTCTAGCAAAGATCCTTGATAGATGGGCAAAGGTCACAAGCATTTTTGTCACGCGATGCCGGCAGATATATACATCCATCCGAATAAGAGAGGCGTTCAGTGAAACGTGGCGAGGGTTATAATGGCCTCTTCTTAATGACTGACAAAAGAGCAGGTGAAGTGGACCTTGAACAGTTATTATAATTCTATAAGAAAGGGATTGGCCGTAGTAGGAAACTGCCAGAGGAGAGGGGGTAGGATTGGCAGTCGAGGGAAGCTGCCGGGGGGCGGGGGGTCACACCTCATCAACAAGGGGACCTGCATAATGAACATCTGTATGCCTGACCCTAAATTGTACACCACATCTTAAAAAAAAAGAGCAAGTCGGCCTCTGGGCCATCCGCCCTCCCTCCCCACTGGACTCCCATGCCTACTCCACTTGTGGCTCCAACAGAAGCTGGTTCATTGTCATTTCGCTCTGTGGCCAAGTCTCAGGGAGAGCGGCCAGTGGAACAAGTGCAGAGAAAATGGTTTACAGCAAGTGTCTCTCTTCAACTCAAATCTCCCTTTTAAGCCATAGTATCGGCGGGTTTTACAAGGAAAAGAGCACACCGTGCCCTGCTGTTGCAAGTAACCAGGAAAAAAACAAACCTAATCATAGTTGAGGTTGGCATGATTTTCCCGAGGAAACTAGCTACTCCTGCTGAGTACTCTGTGTAGTATTAACAGATTTGCATAACGGTGAGGTTGGGGGTTCTCCTTCAGTCCTTATCTTCCTTCTCCCCATCCCTAGACCTCATCCGTAAAATCCCAGATACATTACTGGAGTCTTGAGGTCAATTCTTGATTTCCAGGTATAGTGAGGGAAGGTGCTTTGCAGATACAGATACGGTTTATTACACACAGCTGGAGTATGTACTGTATTTCCGAGGCCTTCATCCATTTTTTGAAAAACAAATGAGCTCCCCTTTCTCAGTGGTAGCAGTGATTTAACGTCCCATAAATGGTGATCGGTTTTTATTCACTTGACATTTCCCCAGGATTATTTTGTAAAGATGATTTTTTAGCCACGGGAGATATTTGTGCACACATGGAATACATCTTAATGATATTGATGAATTCATTAGATGTCCCTTGTGTTCTTTCTCCCCGGGCTTGGCCATTCTCCTTTTGGCTGACTACATGGGTGGGCCCTGCATTTCCTAATCTCTGAGACATCTGCCTTGTGGGGCCCCAGCTGATTTTCCCGTAACCTGTGATGCCTGTTTTTTGCAGATTTGGACAGCTCTCAGACGGAGTCCCCAACCCTCCATGACTCAAATTCACACCACCCTCAGCTGCAGACGTTTATAACAGAAGCAAAGCTAAATCTACATACAGTGACAATGACCAGACAAGATGGGGAAACTGGAGATGGAACCGATGAAAATATTGTTTACCTCTAATTGTGTTGTCATTTTCCCAAACAAAACAAAACACTGGCACTTTCGGGAGAAAACTTTTTTTTTTCCTCATCTCTTACCTGTATGTGTGTGATTGTGTCCAAATTGCTTTAAGAATAATATTTAATATTTCATGCAAGTTCATTTTGGGGGACATGAGTCTGAGAATTAAATTATTGAAAGCATCTCTGTTGGTATAATCTTTAACTTGTCACACCTAATCTCAGATTTCTGGAGGAGAAACTGACTTGAATAAGCAAAAGTATTTTAAAAGTTGTCTTGACTCTAGAATAAAATGCCATATTGCATTTTCTACCAGATCATTGGGCTTTCAAGATGCCTTTTGAGATCTCCATGAAAAAGTTTGGAGTCAAAGAGTGATTATTCGCAAGAGGTGAGCTTTCAGAGTCACGGCTGGCTGTTGCTTATCAAGAGTGGCCTCAGTGCTCCCAGAAGGCAGGAAGACCTGGGAAAGGCCTTCTCTCAGCTAGTGTTGATGTGCTGATTTCTTTTAGGGCCTCAAAGGTGGTGATCTGTTACAGTCGCCATTCAACCAACGTGTCCAGCCTGGGCACCTGTTGGGACTGGGCCGCCACTGTGCCAGGGACGTAGTCTGGACACACCTGGGACCTGAGCCTACCGCTGCTGGGTTTTAAGCACAGTCCTGCGTCATCTTTCAACACAGCCCAGAGCCCCCCAGCAAGTCAGTTCTGATGTAAATATTGAAAGCCTATTGGAGCCCTCCCTCTCTCAGATGGCCTGTCCCCTGGAGCACCACCACCACCAACTCCTTGGAAGAAACTCTTTTCCTGCAGTGTTTTAAGGACAAAACTGCTCGCTCTTGGCGACGCTTGCCACTTGAATATGCTTTTCCCAAAGGAGAACTGACGCATCTGCCTGCAGAGTGAGATGGGGCTCTGTGTGAGAAACCAGGAAATATTTTCATCTTGTTCAGAAATACTTGTATAGGTTTTGGTGTCAATAAATATCTTTGACCTCATTATTTTACTTTGTAATTTTAACATTCAGCGTGGGAGCTTAGTAAAACACATATTTCACACGCACATACAGTTTCCCCTTAGGAAGGGTAAAAATAAAGGAGGACTATTAAACTCATTCAGAATTATGGCACTCACCAGGACAGAGATGTGACAGGAAAGGAAAAAAGTTCACCTAGATCCCAATTTTATTTTATTTTGTTTTTACATGTGTACATTTGGAAAGGAGAGGAGATTTGACTTTGTTTGGAGTAGGAGTCTCACTCTGTCACCCAGGCTGGAGAACAGAGGTATGGTTATAGCTACCACCACCCCAACGGACCGGGCGCAGGCAATCCTCCATCCCAGCCCTCCAAGTAGTCACAAGTAGCTGGGACGGCAGGCACATGCCACCATGCCTGGCTTGTTACTGTTATGAGTTTTAATTTATTGTAGAGACGAGGTCTTACCATGTTGCCTAGGCTGTTCTCAGACTCCTGGGTTCAGGGAACCCTCTAGCCTCTGCCTCCCAAAGTGCTGTGATTACAGGTGTGAGTGACAACAGCCGGCCCGGATCCCAATGTAAAAGTTTTTGTCCTTCTTTAAGTTGTATACCTACATTATGTTTTCAACTGGGAAAGTCAAACTTTCATTTTTTATGAATGTCTTTTTTGGGGGACACTTTTTCTGACTTTCGCTGCTTCTGGCTATTTCTGTCACAGTTATATGGAAAAGTTCAGTGACAAATCTTCTAACAGAATGGATATAAATTATTAAAATTCCAGTCAATCACTTCACCTCCTAGCTGAACTACTAAATTATAAGATGCATCTCTCATTCCTAAAGACATTTAGGAAGAGAAACCTATCTTTCTCCTTTCTCCAATAAAGTCTATTTTAGAATCCTATATCTTTTGAATGAAAAGCATATAAATATTTCAGTCTAAATCCTTGCTCCGATGACTATAAATATCTTTCCTTTTATATGACAGTGGGTAGAAAAATAGAGAAAATATATGAAAATTCAAAATCCTTGTGGAATTTTTAAAAAATGAGTGTTTTCAGTCAATTGTCAAACCTTGCAAGATGAGTCACCATGCCATTCCTTTGGGGAAGCCTGAGTATTTTTTGAGATACCTATATTCCGTATTACCTTGGTAATTCTCTTATTCTTTTCAATTGAATGTAACTAAAACTCAAAATTGAATATAACTAAAATTGAAAGTTTTCTTGATAAGTTCTTCATTTTTACTTTGTTCTTACCATGTAATGAGTTCAGATCCCACAATGATCTGAATGTGTGTGTCCCCCCCAACTTCATGTGTTGAAAACCAGTGCATTGATATTAGGAAGTGGAGCCTTTTGGAGGCAGAGCCCTCAGGAATGAGACTAGTGCCCTTATAAGGTAGGCCCTAGAGCATTCCTTTGCCCCTTCACCATGTGAAGGATGCAGTAAGAAGACATCTATGATCCAGAAAGCTGATCCTCACCAGACACTTAATCTGCTGGGGTCTTCCTATTGGACTTCCCAGCCTCCAGAACTGTGAGAAACAGAGTTCTGTTGTGTATAAGCCACTCAATTCATGGTATTTTGTTATAGTAGTCCAAACAGACTAAAATCTCTAGAGAGTCACCTTGTGACTCCAGTACAAATTTATTAATCTTAAGAGAAGACTGCCCTATCTTTTAGACTCATAAAAGAATTTTTCCTAAGGATCTACTTTTCCCACCAAGTTAGGAGCTTAAAGGAAACATTCATTCCTTTCGATATTTGTCCTAGAAAGAAGACAGTGTTTTTGCTGTGTCCTTCCAGGTTGCATGAATGTATTCCTCATTACATTTAGAGTCCAAGCTACCCTGCATTTTGTCAGGACTATGTTCCTGGAATCGTGCAACACTTTCTAACCCACTCGCAGTTGAAGCCCTGTTCATTCAGAAAAGGGTAACAACACTTGCTGCAGAGGAAGTGTGTGTGTGTGTGTGTGTGTGAGAGAGAGAGAGAGAGAGAGAGAGAGAGAGAGAGAGAGAGTTATGTAAGGATGTCAGCATAATTAAATCAGAGAGTGATGGCTAATGAAGTAAAAAGGAGTATATATTCTTTCTGTGACTTAGAACCACCTTTTAAACAAACTCAGAACCAGCATGAGGTTATTAATGTTCAAGCCTTCGGTCCTTCTCATTGAGAGACAGCAGAGTGTAGCAGTTGAGAGCCTGGATTCTGAAGCCAGATCTGCTCCTGACTGGCTGTATGTCCTTGGCATGTTATTTCACCTCTCTCTGTTTCAGTTTCTTCATCTTTAAAACCTGGATGATTTATCTTATGGAATTTTGTGAAAACTAAATTATTAATACATGCAATGTGCTTAGAACAGAGCCTGGGATATAATAATTACTCAATTAGCTATTGCTATCATGGCATTAAAAAAACTTTTAATAATTGCTCAGCCTGGCCCTAGTCTTTAGGTAGGTTGCCCCTGCATAGCCCAAAACAGTAAATAGATAATTTAAATATCTGAATATTGCTGGACATAATATTGCTGGGTATAGTTCCATAAGGTTAGCTTTCAATTTATTTGCATCTCTAAAGCTCTTAACTCGTGTATTCAGTAACATTTATTGATTGTCTTCTTAAAGACCAAGCAATTCATTGGGAACAGAATAAGGATGCACAAATCTTCGAGCTGTTAGAGAAGAATAACGTGTGACCAGATAACCCTAAAGGAGAGAGGCACAGAGAAGTACAGTTCATAGACGAACACACTGAGAGCCAATAATAAATGGAATGGAGGGCATTGTCCTAAACAGAAGATGCTTAAAGGACAGAGGGCGGTAAAAAGCCGTTCCCAGCAAGGAGGATGCTATGGTTTGAATGTGTCCTCCAAATGTCTTATGTTGGAAACTTGATCTCCAAATGTATATGCTGATTGGAGGTGGGCCTTTGGGAGATAATTAGGATGAGTTAAGGTCACCAGGGTGAGTACCCATGATGGGACCGGTGGCTTTCTAAGAAGAGGAAGAAAGACCTGAGCCAACATGTGTGCTCTTGCCCTCTCACCATGTGATGCCTTCTGTCATGTCATGCAGCAAGAAGACCCTCACCAGATGCTGACACCGTACTCTTGGACATAATAGCTGTCAGAACTGCAAGAAATTTATTTTTTTCTTTATAAGTTACTCGGTCTCAGGTATTCAGTTAGAGCAACAGAAAATAGACTGAGACAGAGAGCAAGCTGGGCAACAGTCCGGGGGTGTGAAACAAAAGACAGAGAGGCATAGGGGCACACACTTGGAAGTACCCAGAACAGTACCCCTCTAAATTAAAGCATTCAATTGAAATGTCCCTCTAATTCTGCCTCTTTCAAGCGCTCTCGTACAAGTAGTGGGGAAACATGAAAGTGTACCTCCAGCCCCTGTTGGTAACTAACCAGATTTCTTAGAAAGCTGGGATATCGAAGAATATTTGATTCCATGTTAGGACGCTATACTCTCAAAGCGTAACCAGATGCCCCCCCATCTCCTCGCCCTTTCGCCTCCACCTCTATCATAAAGCAATGCGTGCTCTGGTAAAATGATCAGCTGGAATCTGCCTACTCAATCCCAAGCCATAAGAAACCAAGAGCAAAGGGGGCCCTTGGGATTACTTGAAGGTGCTTACTGGAATAGACGAATGCCTCTGGTCACTGCTATGGGACGGACCGATGACGGGCTTGACAGCCTCCAGGACAAGATTGTAAGCAGAGAAGAAAAAAGACAAGGACAGGCTCATGTTGCTCTTCTGCTTTATTTTCATCAACCCTGACGCTGCCCCCAGCTCCCCATTTTAAACTTCCCCTTAGGGCTACGTGGAGAATGGAGAAGAAAAAGAGGAGGGGGAGGTAGGGAAGGAAGATGTCAGGATGACCCCATGATTGACATGCAGAGTTACCCTGTTCTTTCCTCACTACTTCTCATGCACAGACGTCCCACTGCCGGTGTGAGATAGGCAGTACAAATATATGGCAAAGCCACACCGACTTGGGCCCTGCTGGCTGAATCTCCCCGAGGACTGCAGGGTTACGTAGCAGCAGGGGTACCATTCAACGCCGTGTGAAATTGTGCTCCTGAGCAGCCATGCTTATGGAATCCAGTGTGAGTGGAGCCTCCCGGAGATGTACAGTCCCGCAACCTTGCTTCTGAGCTAAGTGTGCTTATCCACAAAACAGGGATAATAATAAGAGCCATGACTTGCAGGGCTGTCGTGAGAATGACAAAAATTAACCCAGTACAGTAAGTGCACACAGTCAGCAGTCTGAAACTGACAGCATTGTGATATCCTGTGGGTAGAAAGGGGTAGAAAAAAGACAGGCTTCGGCATGTGCGAGAATCAAAATAGCTGAGGCATCATGACTTCAGTTTTTCTCAGCCCATTTTCCTGTGTCCAGAGAAACACCCAAGATCAAAGCCTGTTGAGATGCTGTGTTCAGAGCAAAATCTTCATAATACTTATTGAGCCAAAAGATGAGGGGATGAACAAGAGTCTGTAAATCTGATATCAAAATGTCAACAGAACTAGAACTAGAACCCTGATTCATTACATTCCTTTGCCTCTGGCTGGTGAGTTCAATGCAGTTGCTTTAAGTTGATGATTGCACATCGTTTTGGGTGAAGTAACTTGAAGGGAGACCACGGTTCAGTAGCTCTGTAGAAGCTTCATGCCTAAGAAACTGTAACATGCTGTTAATTGAATCCTAGTTGTCGCCTACCTACAAAACTCTTTGAAAAGCAAAAAGTCAGAAGTTTCAGATACTACCAGCAGTCAAGGGTCTCATAACATTTGCCCAAGGACGTAGGATGAACTAGGTGAGGATAAAAGGTGATAATGTCTTTGCCAATTTCACTAACTTCTATGGTTTCATTAGGGTGCTCTCCCTTCCATCTGCAACAACACCAGTTTCCACCTTTCCCAATGACCCTTCTTTTAGGCAAAGGCATGGCAACCCCCACAGGCTCCTGGCTCAATTTGGCTGTGTCCTCAGGCAATCCAGGGAGCGATTGTCCCCCAGGCCTCAAAGTTCCAGTCACTGGGAAAAGTGTGTTCAGCTCAATTAAGTGTCCCCATTTTATTGCATAAATGGGATCTGATCTGCCTCATAACCTGCATTTTTCCTTACCCAAGAGTTTGTCTAAGTTCTTTTCTTCTCTGTCTTCAGCCAGTCTCGGGTTGTTTGCCTATGCATAGAAGGAAGCAGTGCGGGAGAAGGGGGCTGGAACTCCGATGAATGGTTTACTCCTTGTTAGCCACCCAAGTTAAACATTTAATGACGAAAGCCAGTAGGGACCGAAATGCCATTAGGGGTAAAAGCCTGGCTTCATTTTTTTCGTGCTTTCTTTACCATTACTGACCCCAGCCCCCCACACCATGTATAATGTCTGAGCAGGTTTTCTGCATAGTTGCCAGTGCTTGTTTTTACAGTCTCTAACATAACAGTTTCAAATGTAAACACAAACACAGCCAGCATCAATGAGAACATCTGTAGAGGTCATGGAGGCAAAACAGGCTCTCAGAAATGGGCTTGCATTTCCCTTGGCTGCTTCACGGCCTCCTTGGGAAGCCTCAGTCTACCTCTCCACTGCCGGCAAGCTCTGATTTGGGTAAGACGTTGGCAGGTGCCAGCAAAGGACGATAGGCTTTTAATTAAGGTCTGTAGAGCCACGACTCAGGAAACACACCTCCTGAAGTGTTTCTTTCAAGCACTTGAATTTCTTCTAGCTCCCCTACAAACAGTAACTGTGTGCTCCATCAAGGCAACTGTGGTCATTAATCTGTGCACAGAAATTGCTGGTAACATAAAGGTAGTCATGGAAAATTTTCTTTTCTTTCTCTCTCTTTTTTTTTTTTTTTGCAATAGCTTGAAAAATTAGTGTTAACACCTATTCCTAGTTTGGGGCAGTTGTTTTTACTCTGGTGATGCTGAATGTAATCATATAACCTGATCTTTCCATGCAAACTCCCTTCGTGCGAAGTTCTCATTATATCTGACACTAGAATTAATGTGAACATATTTTTGCAATGGCCGTATTTTGAGTCATTCACTTAGAGGAGGAATTTCTAATGTGGAGTCTGAGCCTGTTAAGCATTGTTGCTATGGAGACTGCGAGAGTTGGATTAATTAAGGCCCGAACAGATGTGAAGTGTGCCGAATGCACTGTTTTCTGCTAGTAATTAACAAGGATATGTGTGTACGTGAGAGAGGAGGAAGAATAGAGACCGTCCAAGACAAAGCAGGCAGACGTGCCTGGCACTGGACACGTGACACTTCCTTCAGCCCAGCTAACCGCTGATAACTCTGCTGACACTACTCCATCCATGCCAGATAGAATAATTGCTTGAAATGGCCAAGCAGTCCATCCATTCTTCCTTTTTCGGCCTGATTTATAAGAGGCATAGGAACATACAAAAACAAGTTCTTGGATCAGTGGGTTCAAACGACCCGTCTGTCTGAGCACTCAAAAGTCAAACTGGTGTAAATGGTTTTTAACTACCTGGCTTGGAGGCCAAACTTGCAGACTGGAGCTATATTAATTGTCCTACCTGATGGCAGTATTGTCATCAGTGAATTGGTAGCCGAGAAAGACTGGCTGCCCAGCTGCCAAGGAGAAAATGTCATGGGAATGCCTTCAAGATCAGGAAGTGAAGGAAACATCAGTCTGGTTTGAGTTTGAGTTGGAGAATATTTGCTTCAGTGTGAACTAAATCTCTTGATTTTTTTTAAAAGCAGTGTATTTCTATTTTCTCTTTTTTGTTTGTTTTTTTCCATTTTCACTGGAGTAAAATGTTAATATCAGGTTTAGGTCTAAGTTCAGCAAATTAGATTTCATTTGAGTCCTGCTTAGTGGTCCCACGGGGTAGTGTCCCCATGTTGCTTCCTCTTGGTTGTCAGAAAGTAGTAAATGGTTTGAAAATGTCGAAAGGCTTTTCTGCTGGGTTGGCAACAATTTTGCTTGAACAGGTAGCTTTTGAAGCACGATCATTTTTTCTTTGTCTCACAGCTGTGGAGGTGGGGTTATCTAAAAATGGGGAATCATCCCAAAGGTACTTTGTTTCCTGGAGGACAGTGTTCTAGTGACCCAAACTTGGTCTCTTCCCTTCAGACCATGAGGGTAAGTAATATGAGTCGTGTGTGTGTGTGTGTGTGTGTGTTTGTGTGTGTGTAAAGTGTGCTCTCAATCAATGCTTGTGTCTGCTTGTTCTCCTATGCTGGAACGAGCCATGCACACCCCAGACATAACTTCCCAATCTTGCCATGCCCTACATGTCACTAATTACAGCCTGGTTCTGTGAGGGCTTCAATCTACGAGTGGGGCAGTTTTTCTTAAACTAGGGGAAGGCTGCAGGTGGCTCCCTTCCATCTTAGAGAACAGACACCTTTCACTTGTGCTATTGACAGCCACAGAGACAGGGTAAGAGGGACAAATTGGGTCAGTGTGAATTTGTCACCACTGGAGGAGAAAAGTCAAGTCTGCATCTTCATTTCTGCATTATCCTCTGCAGATGCAGCCTGAAGTTCATTCACTCTTAAACTTGACTGTTAAAAATGTATTTTCCCCCTTTCCTCTTGAGGATTATCTCCATTTATCTCATGGGAGAAAGTATTCAGTGAGACTACAGAAGTAGAAAGGAGTAGCATTTGTCTTTTGAATCAACAGTGATTGATTTTCATATCTCTAGTTATTAATTTTAAAAACGACCTTTTAAAAATATAGTTCTGTCTGCCTTTTCTTCTCTCCATTACATACAGACAAAAGAGGAAGTATATTCTGGGTCATTTGTTTCCTGAAAAAGAAATTGGGATGGGAGAAGAAGCAACAACAGTGGTCTGATGCCTTTGAAGGGACATCTGTTAAATGCTTTCGTCGAAAAGCAACAATGGAAACCTTGAAACAAGTGTGTAAAAATAGAGCCGGCGCAGGTAGTTAATTCAAAAGGAAATCTATTTTCCCCTTTATCATCAAATTTTGAGAAGTATTTTATTCTTGGCAAATGTTAGTATATAGTCTGTGTGGGGGGTTTGTGTGTACGTTCATATGTGCATACATGTTTGAAGACACACACACCATTGGGGTCACTTCAGTGTATTACCCTAGGACACAAACTTCATGATGTTTCTTCCATTCTGTCCTTCCGTATGTTAATCTGAGACCAAAAGTACCAAATTGCCTGGTTACCACCGTGCTGTAGACAGCTGTCATTCCACTTTGTCGATCCAGGCTGCTATAACAAAAAATACTAAAGACTGGGTGACTCGTAAACAAAATAATTTGTTGTTCACAGTTCTGGAGGCTGGGGAGTCAAAGATCAAGCCTTTGGCAAATTTTGTGTTCAGTGGGAGCCTGTTTTCTGGCTCATAGATGGCATCTTCTAGTTGTATCCTTTCATGGTGGAATAGGTAAGGCAGCTCTCTTGGGCTTCTTTTACAAGGGCGCTGATCCCAGTCATGAGGGCATTGCCTTTGTGGTTTAGCCATCCCAAAGGCTCCATCTCCTGATACCTATCATCAGATTGGTGATTAGGTCTTCAACTTATGAATCTGGGGGGACATAAGCACCATAGCACCCGCTCAGCCACGAAGACAAGCGTAGAGACAGCAAACTATGCTTCTTACTAAGCCATTGGCCCGTGGTCCAGGATTTCGGTCCTCTGTGTCATCCATCCATCACCCACTCGTCCGATATATACGTGTGTGTGTGTGTGTGTGTGTGTGTGTACCATGCCCAGGACTCCACTTGACACAGGAACACAACAAGATGTCTATTGTAAGAGCTCTGCCATCCACAATGTCACCATTTATGAAGCCAGTCGAGACCTATCTATCAAGTGCTTCAGTTTGTTTGGGGTCCATTGTTAGAATTTTGAATTTTTTGGTTTAATCTTGTCTCAACAGAGGCAGATCACGTTCCCGGGAGGTGTTTGGAAATGTGTAAAGGCGTTTTGGTTGTCACTGTAAGGGCAGAAACGTGTGCTAGCTTTTCTCACCCATCACAATGGTCACAGCCGACACTCCCATAACAAAAGACGGGTTAACAACAGAAAAGCATAATAGATGTGCTTAACCAAAGTTTTGTGTGTCACAGGAGCCTTCAGAAAGGAAGACTCAAAGACCCAGGGAAAAATGTCTATTGTTATGTTTAGATTAATGAAGAATGAACAGCTGTGTAGAAGTGCGATGAACAAATAGATATGATCTAATGGTAATAGACTGAGGGGAAAACCCGGCAAGGCCTATGTGGATTCCTCTTGGTTTTCTGTGCAGCTTTCCTTCTGAGTAGGGGGCAGGACCCCTCAAGAATGAGGGTCTTTAAGGGAGAAGGGCTTTATGGCTTTCTAGGTTTTATGACTTGCGTTGGGGAGAAAGGTCCTAGTTTCCATGACTCATCTTTGGGGAAGAGGAATTCTGGTTTCTATGATTTGCCTCAGGGGAGAAAGAAGAGTGGAGACAAGAGGACGGGGACAGTCAGAAGGCTTCCGAAGCTCTTCCCATGTCTTTCAGTTCAAAGTGCTCAGCACACCAAGGTGCCATACTTTGGGGTACCATATTCTGAGCCCCCAAAGCACAATAGCTGGGAAGAATTACTGGCATTTAGTGGACAGGAGAAGCAGGGAAGCTAAAGGTCCTGTGACAGGCAGGACAGTCCTGTACAAGATCAGCTGTTAAACCCCCAAAGCCCTTGAGGCATGGCTACTGATTGAGTCCCAGCTTTTGGAATGCTTTTTACAATGTGAATTCAAAGGTGAAAAGCATTTAGATACCTCTATACATTCTGAAAGGTGGCTATATATAGATACCAGTAATTTGGAGCATCTTGATGTCTAGCCAGAGTTCAGATTTTGAAGAATAGTATCATCAAAATTCAAAGAGGAGCCTTAGTGCAAGCATTCTTAGAAAAATAATTTCCTTAGCATTGCCAACCTAAAAGTGATAGACAGGACCCACACAAAGCCGAGTTAACAAGGCTCTGACATTTTTAAAGAACACATTCTAACTTTAGCTGACATTTAAATGAAAAAGCCCAGCAGTATAGCGGTGAGCTGATTGATTTGGAAAGCACAGATCCACGATAATGAGGGCTCTGCTATGGTCTTCTGGGTGATGGTAATAAATGGTCTCTTTCTGGCTAAAAGCAAAGGAGATGAAGCAGACTTTGCATTTGAACTGCAGGAATTTGCATTGCACTGAGACTAAAAGTCATTCAAATACTGCTTTTCTTCTGCTCACTATGGCAACATTTTCATATTAACCTTGATAACGAACAGGAAAAAGACCCTGGTAGGCATTTCATGTCAGAGACGTTACTGGTTGTTTTCTTCAATTTCCCTGTGTGGTTTAGACACAAAAGCCTTGTAGACAGCCAAGCAAAAATCGATTCCGGAAGTAAGTCGGTCTTGCCTTGACCTGGTGAATGTGGGAGGTTTGAAAACCTAGGGTCAAAAGCTAAACTGCCCCACTCGCCTTTGGAAATTGATCATCTGCTTTGCGAAGAGAGCTGACTTTGCTCGCCAGGCTGCATGCCATAACCAGAGGGCTGTGAGTGGGAGGAGACAGTCAGGAAGAGCAGGACGCAGGCCCCTCTCAGTTGCCATAAACCCCTTGCCCTTCAGTTTTCCCCATCCATAAAATGGCCTAATAGTAAAGCTCCGCCTCTCGATGAAGTGAGACTTGTAAAGGACTGTAACTCATGGACCAGTTCCAAGTACTTTAAATCCTTTGGCATGAAACGACCCCAGGGGATATTTATCTGGAAGCCAGATTGTAAGAGGTCTTCTAGAAGCCCAGTGAAAATCAACGGACAAGGGAACCCTTCACTTCTTTTCAGAAAAAGTAGATGCTCATTTTATTTGTTACAGGGAAGTGAGAGCACCAGGTTGTCCTGGTTCAGGCACAAAATTTGGCGACAATGAGGTGTGTCCTTTTAATCAGGTCTAAGTTGATTTCAGTGCAGACTCTTGTTAACTCTATTGACTGACAAAATCAGGGCTGGAACAAGATATTGTACCACCAAAGTATAGCCAGCCGCTACCCTTGAGAGGTTCTGCTGGCCCTCAACATGTAAAAAATCATTCCATTAGAAACCTGGAATGTCAACATTGGCAAAAAAAAAAAAAAAAAAAAAGGAGTGAAACGAAACAGTCCCTTTGGTCCTTGAAATGTGGTCTATATTGTCCTAATTGGACATTTTTCTAAACAGATCTATGTGGAATAACTCTTAGGGTATTTATCTTAATTTGCTCCCTGGAGAAATATTTAATTATCATTTTTTAGGTGCTTCGTAAATCGGATGCTGTTATACTGTGTCTGAAAATAAACTCTTTCCCCTTGATTTTCCCTCAGGGATCCATCAAGAGATTGACTTTCAGGCAGCTTAATGAAAGACAAGGGTCCATCAACCTTGTTTAAGGAACTGTGCTAATTGCCAGAGGCTCTGAGGGCTGCTGGCAGCCTCGTGCAGCCCACTGGGCACGACCGTCCCACCCTTGGCTCCAATCTTGACAGCAAAGGAAGAAAGGGCTTTGTGGGCTGTGCAATTCTAACAACTGCCAGTGACAAGGCTGCTGATGGACTCATCTGGGCAACATCACGGTACAAATTAGCATCTAAAAATGCCTGGCTTAATTCCAGTGACGGAGCTCCATTGCTGGCCCTGTTCGTGTACAGGGTTAGACATTTTGCCTCCAATACAGTCAACAGAGTTTATGTTGAAGTTCGAAAGTCCTCCTCCAGGGGGAGCAGGCCAAGGGTGTATTAGGGGTGGTAGGCAGAAGTGATTTAAGATAAACACACGCATATTCGTTAGATAGAAGTTCCTTATAAGCTAGGTTGTGGCAGACAGAATTCTAGCTTCTGAAAAAAGAAATTCATCCGCATCATGTTCTCTGTTTTGCAGAAATAGCTTAAAAAATGGCTGGGTGTGGTGGCTCACGTCTATAATCCCAGCACTTTGGGAGGCCAAGGTGAGAGCACTGCCTGAGCCCATGGGTTCGAGACCCGCCTGGGCAACTTGGCGAGACCTCATCTCTACAATAAATCAAAAAATTAGCGGGGAGTGGTGGCACACGCCTGACCCAACAAGTCGATCTGCAGTGGCCGTGAGCATGCCGCTGCACTACAGCCTGGGTGACAGAGAAAGACTCTGACTAAAATAAAATAAAATAAAACAAGATAAAAAGAGCTTAATTTGGATGTGGTAGAACCAGAGGCCTAAAAAGACCTAAAGTGAACGTGGAAGGCAGCACACACCTGTGGATATGAGCCTCTATTCTAGAGTTGGGATTCAAGCCCAGTGTTATTGCTTACCACCTTTATGACCTTAAGTTATTCGTTGACCTTTCTGTGCCTCAATTTTTCATCTGTTGGCTGG